>JAKELH010000272.1:0-103027 GCA_021525015.1 Lactarius pseudohatsudake | reverse complement strand
GAACCGTAGGATCAATTTCGTCGCGCTTTAGCCCGGGGACGTAGACCTCAAATCCCCGGGACGAGTACTTGGCCAGTCGGACTTCATACGAAGGCGAACGTCTCGTCATATCGACGGTGTTAGACTGACGAATCATGGATACGACGGCACGCGGATTCGCCCACACACGATCGCCGTCATATGCGCAGCACGCCGCGTCGACATCGAAACCCGTGAGAACCTCAGCAGGAGAACTGTAGAGGCGAAGAACGATCTGAATGCTACGGTACGGATATTGTGCTGAAATTTCCAGTGAATCAAACGACCTATCAATGTTGTATCACTTACAATGAATGGAGACTGTATGCTTTGTTCTGACGCAAGTGACGTCCCAGGGAACCGAATCACGCACAGCTTCGTATATGGTGATAATCTTGCGCTCTGCCTTCCCAAACACATAAAAAGGTGATCGCAGAAAGAGAAGGCATTACATACCTCCTCTACCGTCAAACCATAGAGAAAGAGATCAACATCGGACGAAGGAAACGCCTTCTCGTGAAAATATTTCCTCATGGCCCTTTTACTGCCCGTCGCTGCCTTGGGTAGTGGCATCAGACACGCCTGAACAGACCCTCCAGCAGCAATTACGTTGCTCCAGTCTGCCAGTTGAGAAAGTGAATTCTCTGTGAAAATACTCCAATTCTTCTTGAACGTTTCAAGGTTCTCGACCATAGCCGGGAAACCTTCCTCGCGCCTCAATGAATTCGGCAACGCCACGATGTGTTGAGCATCTCGGTCTGCGTCGTCCTTGACGACACGTGCCCTCGTGGTTCTTATGTCGCTCGGGGCGGCAAAAACATCGACGAGGCCAACGTGGGTGTCCCTGAGACGTGTGTTTCCCTTGTCAGTTGCAAATAGCTTCCGCAATTCCGCTTCGTCGTCAAGCGATGGCTGGAGGACATGATCGAGAGAGACGGGGCCCCTCGGCAAAGTGGCAATCCGAGAGAGAAACTGGGTAGCCTCTTTGTTCTGTGACATGGACTGAATATCGGCTTGTAGTAAGTTGGGGGTAGACGAAAACAATCTCGAATCGATGACCGCTTTTGTACTTGTCGTGAAGGCAAGAGACGCCGAAATGCCAGGTGTGATCTAGACAGCATCAAATCACACGGTGGGCAGGAGCGGATAAGTGGAGGGCGAATAAGGGATCGACTAATGTCCAATATATTGACCACTTAGTTGACAATAAGCGGATTCCGCTTACCTGCTCCTCATACCCAGTAACTTGAGCGCCCTGGATCACGCCGAGTCGCGTCGCTCGGGGCCGGGAAACTATCGTAATAAGCGTGACTCACAGTGCTCACACCAATTCAGTTTATGCCTTTTTGGAAATACCCTATTGGAAGCTACCACTGGCAGCCTACCACTGGCATGAGTCGATCACAACCGCCGATGTTCACTTTTCTTTCGAGTCATCAGCAATCATCGATCATCCATGTCGACGTCTCTCTCCCCTTTGCTCCCATAGCACGTAATATCACAAAACAATTTAAAGCAATTGTTCACCAGAATTGCAAAGAGCATGGTGACTCAAGGAGAACCAACTCAAGTGTTGATTCCGGGCGAAGCGCGAGTGGATGGCGCTCCTCCATTCATGCAGGAATACATCCTGACGCACGAACTTATGACTCAGACGTCTATGGAGGCGTCCAATACTGTTATTTGCATCTGGTATTGTACCACTCATCCGGCACCACACCCCCCGTTGTGGCCGTAAAACGCGAGAACGCTACAATTATTCTAGAGTTTGGAAATTAAACCCGCCGTTCTCTTACTCAGAGATGCGGATGGGTCTACTCCTCTACACGTTGCGTACAGATGCGGACACCGCCCTTGCGGAAGTACTCCTCAAGCACGGTCCTACGCAGCTCCTCTACATAGAGAACCGTGTCGGGCAAACGCCACTGGAAATCGCCAGTCTGAAGGGCCTTCGCGACTGACCGGCGACATGGAGGTTCCCAGAGCGACGGACCTGCCGATGAATGTCAAGCACCACCTGCACACTCGCAAAAGTCACACCAATCGACCTAGAGAAACGGAAGAGAGGAAGTTCTGAAACTGCGAGCTACGCTAGACACGCTGCTTGCGGACGGCAGCAAGGTTACAACGGCGCTCCTCGCGTTCGCGGGTCGCATGGAGGAGAGGCTCTCCGTCGAGACTGGGCGGAAGAACCAGGCAGAGAAACAGGTGGGTGAAGGCGAGGAGAAGCTGGAACCAGGAACCACCGCGCGTACGTACTTCGCTTTGCGTGACGCAGCCGCAGCACGTCCCGGAACTCGACAGCTCGTGCACCTGGCGGATGTACAGCTCTCGGTTCAACGGAACCTCGCACAGCAAGATGAGGGGACGCTTGTCCGATGGAGCGAGCGTTCGCGGGTAGCCGGAAAGGAAGGAAAAGAAAGCGACCCTGAAGTGCAGCGTATTGGAGAGTCGAAGGCGCTGAGCCTGTTCTCTCGGAGTATCCACAGCTATAGGCGCGTGGATGCATGTGGTGAAGACCAGTTCTGAAGCACACTTCTAGAGATCGGGTTTCTCAGCCGAGGGTCTTTTCAATCTGTTTGCGGAAATCATTTGTATGATTAGTGTGGGCTATCCTCTTGGCATCCTTGTCTGGCCGAACCTTGATATGAGAGCGAACGGCTTTGGGCTTAGTATACTGTACGAGAAATAAGACAAAAGATGCGTATTTAATAATTATCCCACCGGTCAAGCATCGTATTTACTTTTAGTCGCTGTGTTGGCGCAAGTATAACAGCGTTAACGTTCCAGTTCTTGTGCATACCAATACTAGCAACAGACAAATAAAGCGGGGAACTGAAAGCATGAAGTGCGAAATACTTACAGTAGCCCAAGGACCACTCCGCCTCATCGGCCTCATGGCCTGTGCTCTGGTAGACGTCGGTAGTGTAACTTACAATCTGCTGCGCACTTCCCACGGGGTTGCGACTTGATGGGATTTGATATAATTTGATATTTTGATACAAATTTGATGTTTCGCAGCCGATCAGCGCTCAGCGGTGGCTTCGACTTGCGTTCAGAGTCCAAATCCGGGGGTTGTCTCGGGCTTTCCGAGTCGTCCATTCCCAACTCTTTACAGACCGATATTCGTCGGGCTATGTCACAGAACAAAGAGGCTACTCAGTTTTGTTGACGCGTGATGTGCGCTGCTCATGCATCGGCGTCGGGAGTCGGCCGCACCTCACGTGCGGAGAGTGCGGAGAGGAGACGGCAGTGGAGTCGAGATGTACGGACTCGTATCTTACACACTCTCATTTGATATTTGTTTCTTGTGTTTCGGGCTAACACTTTACGAGTCGTGTTAGTTACAATCAGAGTCTGATCAGGGACAACCCTGTACCTGCGTTGTTGAGCTACTACCTTATGTTTGTTCACGTATACTCACTTTCGTTAACCGGTATTTGGTCTTGCGTTGTACCCACTAGCACACCAGAAACTTACGTTCTATCTGGGGTGCCAGACTAATCACTCGCTGCGTTTTGTCAAGTTTCTCTCTCAGATTGCCACTTTGCAAAAGGGTCCCGTTTTTCTCAACGAGTTCCTCCAGCCATCGCTTGATGACGAGGCCGAATTGCGCAAGGGAAACGCACGTCTCAGGATTTGTTCAGGCGTGTCTGCCAGTGGTGCCACTACCCAAGGCAGAAGGGCATGAAAAGAGCCACGAGGAAACACATTCACGAGAGGTCCTTTCCTTCGTCCGACGTTGATATCTTTCTATATGGTAGACGAAGTATGTTATCCTTCGGCTGTAAATATTGTTATAACCTAGCTCTCCCTCTTTCAAGAGTCTCGATTGCCTCTTTGAGTTAACCCAACCCGATATGGTAGGACGCATAGTCCAGCGGCATCACATGCGTCACGGTATAGTGAGACATCTTGACGAGAGCCTGAGTGGTGTGCTGTAGCTGCAAAGTTGGTGCAAAGAGAAGCGCGTTTGCACCAATGACAGGGTATTCTCATGTGCAGCAGGGAGGGAGGGGTATACTACGCACAAGTTGCCCACAGGCGGCCAGGGGTGTGTTAATGGCCGGTCTCACATGTTCAACGTTGGCACCCTGGGAGAGTAGTTTCAGCGCTTCGCCCAGGTCTTGCTTATGGTGAACTGGCGAAGACGAGAAGCGGGCGAGAAGAGACCTGGCAAGTGAGAAAAGCATCTCGGCGGTGCTGACGGAAACTCAAGAGCTCGACGACGTGTGCCGACTCGCCTCGAAGAGGATCCGGCCGAATTGGTAAAAGTAACCGGACCGTGAGATTCCAAATGAAGCAAGTATCGTTCGTCCGCTCCTCGATAGCTTCTTCTATGTCGATTGTGTCGTTACTGCGGATCTTGGAAAGAAGCCCTTCAAGGAGCTCCAAGCACTTCTTCCCACCCTATTTAGATTTCCTCTTTATCATACTTCCCCAATAGATACGACTGGCCGAGATAACGGCGATGCCTCAGGACCTTCAATGGGACCGAACTGTCGGAAGCGTTTCTTCACAATAGTAGCCAGATAACCAGACAGTTGATCATCAGTATATGAGGCGAAGGTGGTACGAGCGCGATATATTGCCTCCTCTGAATATTCCGGGTTCTCGTACATCACCGGTCGGGAGATCGCTAGCCCTGTCACCACCTCTTGAAATCTGATTACGAATTTGTCTCCGGGGGGTGGAAGTAATAATTTCGTTGAAGATGGAAGTAGCCTCCACGTAATCGTCGTTCACAGAAGTCACTCATAGCGAATGCTGAGACAATAGGCAAAGGCGAAGTGAGCATCTCGCGGGCCTGGTTTGTGCGTCCTCGCCATTCGCAGGCACTCGATAAGTTGGTCCAATGGTTGATCCGGGACCCCCATACACATTTTAGAAAAAAAAAACGGCTTCATAAATGAGTGTGACGACGTCGGTAGTTTCGCCTTTGGACGTACTGACCCGATGTGAGAAATTCGCTGCAGAGGACAGCCATCTCTCAAATATTCTCCATCACGTCGCCGGCTTCTAACCTCACTAGAATGGCCAACCCATACCGATGACTCGATGGCACGGGAACCTGAACGCTGATCTCGAAGATAGTGGAGATAGTTGGTTGCACAAGCGGCATCCTCGGGTTGCTTGGACCCATTCGAGCGTTTGTTAACTGCGACGCGACGGCGAGGTCGAAAAGAATTAGAAGAATGTTTGGTTTAGTTCCTGGCTAAGAACAGGGCTGGAGGAATATCGGCTCGCCGTGAAATGAAGAATTGCCTGGTCAAGGTCATCCTTTTGATTTGAAAGCTTATAACGATTTAACCACTCCAGAGCTAGATCATAGACACGGGCGGGACGAAGAGGATGAGACCGAGGCAACGATGAGGGCAAATTCTGGGCATAGTAAGTGAGGAAGGAATCGATGAATCTTGTCAACAAGGTATTGAGACCCGGTTAATAAGGGGCGAGCACGGAGGCGATATTCAGGACTTACCTCGTGGGGTGGGCACGCTGAGTGAGTGGCGGCCGCCGCCGGCTCTTAAATTTAGGCCTTAAAGCTTAAACGCTTGAGAAGTGGAACGTGAACTGCAGATTGTTGAGGCGATGGTTTGGAAGATGCCAGTGTGAGTCACAAATGGGTCCTGTTTCAATGACCCGACCACGACTAGTTCTGGGCTAGTGGTACTACAGTAACACGCTGGCGTCGCCGAGAAATACTTATAGCGATACGCCACACGTGGAAAGACGTGTAAGCATGAGCGGGCACAGCAAGGGGCACAGCGTATATTCTCATGCGTCTGTCCGAGTCCCGGGCAACATTGAGTAATGATACGTAAGAAACCCCGGACCGGGAACTGCCTGTGGCGTCAGATCGGAGGCTGGTGTTGTGTTGGGCTGGTTCTTCTGCTATTCCTCTGCTTCTGTGGCACAGCGCATCCCCGAGTCGTTTCAGTTCTCCACCGTCGACTCAGCCATATTCCCTTACCTTACACGATGTTAGTTCCCCTTCCTTTGTTCTGTCTCCGAGGTATCTCACTCTCACTCTGCAGGAATGTATCAGCGCCATCTTGAGCCCCATGTTGTCATCCCTCTTAACCCACTTTGTGGAATAATCTCAACCGGACGAGGCTGGGGACGAGGTCTTAAAGGTCTGCGAATACGTCCGTCTGTCGTCCCCATCGTCTCACTCACCTTGGCCTTGTATCACCTTTCCTATCTGACACCCCCGACGCTTATCTTGTCTCGCTATTTTGTTTTAGTCTCTCACTCAGTCCGGTCACTCGAGCCTCCTGTCTCCGCTCCTCCATCCCTTTCTCAACATAGTCTCTATCTACTTGTTTCACCCTTCCACATCCCTCTCGAGCCCTCTTCATCATCGAACTCACGCAAGCACTTCAATGCACGTGCAACAGAGCCACCCATCGCCTGCGCCTTCACGAGCACATGAGTAATTTCGGCTGCGTTTGTGCGAGGTTCAGCCGTCGACTGGAACTGCCTAGTTCTATGACCCTCGGCGCTCGGGCCGATAAGAATGAGAGGCCTCCGAGTCTGCGCGAAAGGTTACCGTCTAGAGAACGACAGAATAAGAGAAATATCGCTCTTCCCAAGCGCATTCCAGCCACAGATCTTAATTGTGTTTACGAAAGTATAACGCAACGTGAGATGGGGTCGTCACGGTGTCGCTTGGGTTGTCCTTTCCCAGCACATCGAACCAACCTCAGTCGTATTTCCCATCAAATAGAATTGGTATAACGACCCGATGATGTTCCCATTTAGACAACCAAGCTCAATACAGTTGAGTCCAGTCCGAAATCTCATCGTAGAATAACAGCGTGACTCACACCACGCGACACTTACAACGCTTGAGGCTTTGCACGCACTGCTACAGACAAGCGGTGAGAAAGAAAGCCGGATTTAAGCAAACCCGAGTACTCACAGATGACCGGATGATCCGGAATCAGGCGCCATAATGAACGAAGTTCACCCATCGCTCTAAGGTGATCCGTCTCTTCCTCCGTAGCTTCTTCACCGCGAACTGGAGTGCTTGCGCAGACCATTCGTGATACGGTATCCCCTCTTCTAGTCTTGAAGTAGAGAACAACGCCTCGTAAAAATGTTTCGCCAGGTCCCGTCCATCCTCATCCACCATTGCCCACATTGCCGCGACCACACTCTTGAACCCGCAGAACTGTACCGCGGCCGCAAGGTGCAGTACCTCATCAGCGACGCTTCCCTCGGTAATCTGAGCTGTGTTACAAGCAGAGAGGAATGCAAATTCGGCGGCGGGCAGATCCAAGCGCACGACATCGAGTAGCGTCAGGCGCTCACCGTAGAGCTCGAATCCAGCCTCGAATGGTTTGCCAGCCTCGAGTGTACCACTACACGCGAAGTGAACAAATTGGTGGTGATGGAAGCCATCGATGACGGCGGCCGGTGTCGCGGCTTCGGAGATGAGACCCGTCACCTCGGCATCGAGAGCCCGGACGACTTGAATCTCGCCCCCCAGTGTTGGAAGAGATGGGTCAGGCTGCGCGACGAGAAGTATGGAAGGTCGATTCGAAGATCGCGGACTGGAACCTCGGTTACGAGATTGGATAAGTGCGGACAGCGTTGGGGTATAGGAGCAGATATAGAGATCCATAAAATAGTGGGTCTTGCCGTCATCGGATAGGATTGGACCCATGGCGTGGAGAGGAAGGGAACAAAAGACAGATGTCGGGCACCACCAGATCCGAGACTGTTCTGGTACTTGAAGCTCACGGAGTCTGTCAGTGACGGGTTTTCCAACGAGGTTGTAGAGCTCTACGAGAACGGAGGCCAGAGCTTCGTCGTAGTGATCCGAACCAAGCCCATATTTGTGTTGCGAGTCCAATAACTTGTCCTTTAATGCGCTCGCGCGGTGGTAGAAATTATGAGGGGTTGGAATGAGGGAGGGAGACGAGTTGTGAAGAAGAATCAGAATGTCAGAGCGACGTCTGGAGTGGTTTATGATAATGACAGGACCAGACGAGGCGGCAGAACGGAGTGTGTCGAACGACGGAGATTTCAGAAAGCTGTCAAAGCCTGGCAAGTCTTGAATTTGCGAAATGAGGTCTTCGCGTTCCTTCAAAAGTGTACGCTGCTTTAGCAGGAGACGGCTGAATGGGTCCACCGCCCTGACGTCGTCGGCTGCGCCGTCATCCATGCGTAATTCGTGGCTCGGTGGGATGGACTTGGTGAGCGCCTCAAGGTCTCGGCTGATTGCTGCAAACTTGTGTGCTAATTGTGGATCTGCCTCCAGAAGTTGATCGATTGGAGCACGTAGGTGACGCATTTCGGACCAGAGTAAGGCTCTCCCTCTCTCAAGAGTCTCAACCGCTTGCTCGAGTTGATGCAGGTCGATCTGATACGAGGCATAGTCAAGCGGCATGCAATGGGAACGGTTAGACGCGGCAAGAATGGCATGCTGTAGTTGCAAAGTTGGTGCAAAAAGCAGGGAGCTCTCCATCAATGACAGAGCGCTCTCATACGCCGCGGAGACTGTGGGGTGTAGAAAATCCCGCGCCAAAGAAGCCCACAAACATGCGACCTTAGATCGATCGGGCAAGCTCGCATGTCTGTCGTGGACATAGTGGGAGAGTAGTTCCAGGCATTCATCCAGGTCTTGGGCACGGAGACCTGGAAAGGACTGGGAGCGGGTGAGTAAAGACAGGGAAATCTGAAGAAGTGTCGAGGAGCGCAGGAACTGTGGTAACGGATGCTCAAGGACTTGACGGCGCGTGTTAATCGACTCGTTGAGGTACCGGATCCTGTTCGTGCGCTGGAATGCTTCAAAGAGGATCAAGCCGAATAATGCGAAAAAGTATGACGTAAGCAGACCCCTTGGGGCAGATGAAGCAAGTACAGTTCGGCCCTCTCCGATAGCTTCGTCGATCTTCGTTATGTCATTATTGAGGCCTATATTGAGGATCCGAGAGAGAAGTCCCCAGAGGAGTTTCACATTCTTGATTATCCGACCGACTTCCGAGTCGTCATCTTCACCCTCCCCAAAGGTCACCACCTGCATCGGCTCAGATAAAGTTTCGAAACTTTCACTAGTACCAAAGTAATAGAAACGCTGCTTTGCGGTGGCTTCCAAGGAATGACTGACAACAGAATAATAAGGGTGTTCCTGAGGTAATGAGTTGAGAAAGGAACGAGCGCGATATATTGCTTCCTCTGAATATTCCGGGGTATCGTGCGTCATCGATCGGATCATCGCTAGCCTTGCCACCATCTGTCGGGCTGTGGCTACGAAGTTATCCTGACTTTTTCTGCGGGAACTGGAAAGAATAATCCCATCAAAGACAGACGCAGCCTCCTCATAATCCTCGTTCAGAAAAGTCATACAGTAGCGGCAGAAAAGAGATTGAGCAAGGGCGAAACGAGCCTCGCGTAGTTCATGTTTCGCCGCTCGCAGGCACTCGATAACTTGGTCCAACGGTTGATCCGGGTCCTCCGGACGAAACTTGGACAGAACTACCGTGGCAAAGAGAGCGACGGTGTGAGTGGTGGACATATTCAAGGCGAGAAGTTCACGACAGAGGACCGCCATCTCCCCAATGCTTTGCATCACGTTTCCAACTTCAAACATCACTTGAACGACCAACGCACGCACGAGGAATGTTGTGACTTCATCGCGCGAGATCCCGAATGCTTGGTGAGGCTGATCTCGAAGATAGCGGAGGTATTTAGCAGCGTAAATGGCATCTTTGGGCTGCTTGGACAGTTCTGAGCGCTTGAGAAGTGCGAAGGCGAGGAAGAACAAAGCTTCAAGGATATTTGGTCCATGTTCTAGCCACGAATGTGGTCGGAGGAGTAACAATTCGGTCAGATGAACAATCGCTTGCTCGAGATCTTCGATTTGATTTGACAGCATGTGTTGCTCGAGTCGCGTCATAGCCATACCAAGAACAATGATCGGGCGAGAAAGATCAGCCCGAGAAGACGATATAGAGAGACGACGTTGATGGAGAGTGATGCGAGCATCGACGTCGTGGATAGACCCTGGAATGGTAGTTAAGATACAGTTACAGTTGGTACGGGACGGACTCGGAAGGGCTGAGAGAGTATCAGGACTTGCCTAGTACGTCGGCCGTGCTTAAACACTCGGGAACCGGAATGTAAAGTAAGGCGACGAGTTGGGCTATTCGGCTCGGTTCGACTGGCTCGACCATTTCTTCGACCATTTTGAGCCGAACCGAGACAACTCTATAACAAATGTACCTTGTATACTACGGAGTAAAATCAAGGGACTCACTCAGGCAGATCAGGGGTATCATATCGGACACTTTCCTCTTCGTCCGCCGAGCCAATAGAGATGTGGGAAGATAGTGGGACGGAAGGCGAATCGTCTGTCGTGGTGTTCGTTCGTCCCGGCTAAGTGATGCCACCGGAAAACGAAAGAAAACTCACCCAAACTTTTGGGATGCTCGGAAAGCATCGCTACGATCGTGAACGTTGTATCTGTTCTCGAATCTTCATCTTTGGGGGGGACACGACCTTTTTGTGGGCACCTTCAATATCAATATTGAAGAGGATCGTAACACTGACGACTTACTGGGTATGGCTACGACCCCGATCTCAAGGTTCGACCTCTGGAGGTGGCTCATCACCTTAGCTGGTTCGAGGGTTTCCAAAGACTATAGACATGAAGGGATCATTAATAACACTTATACATGTCTGACACTCACGGTCCCATCGCCGACTCTCAGAATTCGATCCAGGTCGTCATCGTGAACGAGGACAAAATCGCAATCTGGCGTCTGCTGCAACGTCTACATTAAATTTGTGTGATTTCGCATAGTGAAATACTCACTTCGGCGATATATTCTAAAATTACGCGAAGAGGATCCCGGTACTTTGAAGGCTTAAGTGAGAACTTGAAGGTAAAGAGTAATCTTACCTCGGGGACACTGGCTATCGATACCGCTTCTATCTCTCGTTCGTCGTCAGTCTCCTTTTGGTCTGGAGGAGGTTTCGCTGCTCCTTTTACCCTCGGAAATATCTTGAAGGAACGTTTGATACGAAATCCTCGGACAAATATACATTGATTCTCGGGCAAGTTCTAACGGAACACATATGAGCTTCTCAGTATCCTTTGGAAATTAAATTGCAATCCGCGCGCCACATACCTCACCGCTTGGGCCATGACTCAGCATCGCTCCTTGGACGTGTTGGCCCGAATTTCGCCAATTAACGGTAGTCCCATAGATACCAGGTACTTGCACTCCAAAAGATACCCGTCCACCTGTCTGACCCTCGTAGAAAGCGACATTAGACCAAGACCTTGAGCGATGACACCCAGTGACGAAAACTATGTCTTCCATCTCTATCCCCAGTTCGTGCCGTTGCGTGAAGGCGAACCACGAGTCGATATTCCTGGTTATCCATCTGCGGAAATGACCTTGCGCGAAGGTGTCCTCACGCCGAGCCGCCACAGGAAGGGACAAGACGGCACCGTGCTTTCTCGTGCACGAAAACGAGACATCCACTGTATCTGCGGCCGGAGGCCTGGAGATATGTCAGTGAGACCGGCGAATTTCGCAATGTGTAATTTGATTACCCCGAGGCGGTGTAGATCTCTGATCCTCCAGGTGTCACCCTGACTCCATACGAGCAGAAATTATTGGGATAGAGGGAGCCATGGTCAACATGATTTGACATGCTTGGCCGAAGTGGTTCATGACCCTCTGGGACACGGAATGTGTCATGGGATGGATGGTTCGCCGGGAGCATAGCGTTGAACAAGCGGTGGAATTTGCCTTGGCGAATGAAACCGACATCACCGACCTCAACAGGAGGGAAGTGTTGTCCCGGTTCGGGCTCCCACAGGGCGTGGCCGAGAGCAGGATGCGCGATCGCAAGCTGAGCGCGAAAAGTGTCATAGTGTGCCATCGAGGGACTCAGCGCGTCGGGGAAACCCTAGCCTGCTCGGCGCCAAAAAAGAGTTTGTAGTGCATAGCGTTCGCCCCAGCAAAGATTTCATTACGTCAGAACAACAATATATCGTCACGCGATCACGCTGTGTCACACACCACGTGATCGAGTGATGTCTTCTTGAAACCTCCCCCGGCCATCATCATATCCTCATGCACACGCTTCAAAACACGTACAACGGAGCTACCTGCCTAGCTAATTTCCATTAGAGAAGCGGCTGATCCCGCCCAAAACACACGCGCGCGATAATTCTGTCGAACGGGGCATAGAGTAACTTGAGTAAGCATCGAAACACCCCTCAGCACTTAGCCTGAGACCGTACTCGAGATCTCCTTCCGGTTCGCGACGACGATTTCACCCTCGAGCACGTCAGGCTCGTGAAGCGGCAGCGGAGGGACGAACCACGGAAATACCAGTACAGTTCTAACTGTGTGTCGACGAAAGATAGCGCACGATATAGTAGCGTCAGGCGCTCACCTCCATAAAGTTCGAATCCGGCATCGAATTGTTTACCTGCCTCGTGTGGTCCATGACCAGCGAAGTGAACAAATTGGTGGCCATCGACGACCCACCATTATGAAAATGGTCATATACTTCGCCGGGACAACATCGCCTGCGTTACCCTCAGAATAGACAACACCCTCGTGACCGAAAACGACGCATGGTGGTTTTTCATGTCATACACCGACCATCCTATAGACCTACGTTCGGACACCTCATCACCGAATAGTAATACTCTAAGCTGTCCCACATGACAACTAGTCTGGCGTTTGACGCATTTCTACGAACAGGCAGTGAGCATGGAAGCCGCATGTAGCAAAACTCAAAACTCACAGATCATGCGCCGTAATGAACGAAATTTACCCACCGCTCAACGGTAATCCCTCTCTTCTTCCGCAGCTTCTTCACCGCATCCCGAAGTGCCCCGGCAGATCGCTTATAGTATGGTACCGGTTCCCCTTGCTCTCTTCTCGAGAACACCGACTTATAGAAGTGCTTTGCTAGATCCGGTCCATCTACATTTGCCATTGCCCACATCGTCCCGACCACACTCCGAAACCCACAGTACTGCACTGCAGCAGCCAGGTGCAGGCCCTCGTCAGCGGAACTTCCGTCGGTCAACTCAGCCGTGTGACAAGCTGACAGGAACGCAAATTCGGCGGCGGGAACCCGAGACCGCACAATGTCGAGCAGCGTGAGGCGCTCGTTCCCATGAAGCTCAAATCCGGCGTCAAATGGTTTACTGGCCTCCAGCGTCCCATGACATACAAAGTGGACAAATTGGTGGTCCTGAAGGCTATCTAGAGCGGACGTGGTCGTTGCACCTTCTGAAATAAGACTTTTCACTGGAAGCCGCCTATTGAGTGCCTGTATTACGTTGACGTCTTCGCACACCTCTGACAATGACACTTCCGGCGAAGGCACGTCGAAATGTGCCACAAGAAGTAATGAAGGAAGGCCTGAAGTAGATGAGCCTGGCTTGCGATGGCCAGATTCGGGGATGAGTGCCGAGAGCGTTGGAGTATAAGAAGGGATGTAGAGGTCTAAGAAATACCGGTCGTCGGCGCCGTCATATGACGGAATTGGACCCATGGCGTGGAGGGGTAAGGAGCAGAAGACTGAGGTCGGACACCACCAGACGCGGGATTGCTCTGGTACATTTAATTGACGAAGTCTGTCGATGACAGGTTTTCCAACGAGGTCGTAAAGCTCTGTGAGGATGTGCGCTAGGGTGTGGTTATAATGGTCTGAATCGGGTCCATGTTTGTTTCGCGCGTCCAATAATTCATCCTTTAATGCACCCGCACGAACAAAGAAATCGTCAGGGGTCGGGACGAGTGCTAAGGTGGTGTCGTGAAGAAGGATCAGGATATCAGAGCGCCATATGGAATGATTTATGATAATAACAGGGCCAGACGAGGCAGCGGAACGGAGTGTGTCAAACGATGAAGACGTCAAGAAGCTGTCAAAGCCGGGCAAGGCTTGAATTTAATGGTAAATATTTCTTTGATATAATTTATAATATTGGGAAATGAGGTTGTCGCGTTCCTTCAAAAGCGCACGTTGCTTCACTAGAAGACTACCGAAAGGGTCCGCCGCTATGAGGTCACCGGCTCCGCTAGTATCCATGCTCAATTCGAGACTTGGAGGGATGGACTTGGAAAGCTCCTCGAGGTCTCGGTTCACCGCTGCAAACTTGTGTCCTAAATCTGGGTCCTCCTCGAGAAGTTGGTCGACAGAAGTACGAAGGTGACGCATCTCAGACCAGAGTAAGGCTCTCCCTCTTTCAAGAGTCTCGATTGCCTCCTTGAGCCGACCCGACTCAATATGAAAGGACGCATAGTCTAGCGGCATCACATGAGCGTCATGAGACGTCTTGGCCAGAGTGGTGTGTTGTAGCTGCAAAGTCGGTGCAAAGAGAAGCGCGTCTCGCATCAACGACAGGGCCTTCTCGTATGCAGCAGAGACGGAGGAGTGTCGGGTATATCTCGCATAACCTGCCCACAAGGATGCAAGCCGGACTCGAAAGGGCAGGCTCCCAGGTGCATGGTCGGTACCTTGGGAGAATAGTTTCATCGCTTCATCCAGGTCTTGCGTGTGGTAATCTGGAAAAGACATGAAGCGGGCAAGAAGAGACACGGCGAGCGAGGAAAGCGCCTCGGAGCCGATGCCGAGCTGTGCCGACGGAAACTTGAGAGCTTGACGACTTATGCTAATCGACTCGTCGATGTACTCGATCTTCTTTGTGCGACGAAATCCTTCATAGAGAATCTGGCTGAATGTTTCGAAACGAAGAAATGGAAAGGGATGGCGATTTTGCAGGTCAGATGAAGCAAATATGGTTCGTCCGATCGCGATGGCTTCTTCTATGTCAATTGTGTCATTATTGTGGATCCTGGAGAGAAGTCCCCCAAGGGACTCCGAGTCCTTCCCGTTCCTATTATCGCATCCCTCTATGGACACCACGGGCCGGGACAAAAGTGATTTTCTGGACGACGCTTCGAGGCCTTCGACGGAACCGAAGTAATCGACACGCCGCTCTGAGGTATGCTCAAAGACCCTAGCCAGAATAAGAGGTGCTTGTTCGACAGGAAGTGAGGTGAGGGAGGTACGAGCGCGATGTATTGCCTCCTCTGAATATTCCGGGGTCCGGACCATCGTCGATCGGATCATCATCAATTCTATGACGAACTGTTGAGCTTCGGCTAGGAATTCGTCCTGACTATTTCCGGGGGAACTGGAAGCGATAATTTCATCGAGGACGGACACAGCTTCCTCATAATCATCATTCACGAAAGCCATACAATAGCGAGCAGCGAAACATATGGCAAGGGCATAGCGAGCGCCTCGCAGTTCTGGTTTGTGCATCCTTGCCACTCGCAGGCACTCGATGACTTGATCCAATGGTTGACCCGGGGCCCTCAGACGGATTTTAGAAAGAACTGCTTCAAAAACGAGTGTGACGGAGCGAATGGTGTCGCCTTCGGACACATCCGACTCGGAGGTGAGGAGTTCGCGGCAGAGGTCTGCCATCTCCCCGATTTTCTGCATCACGTTTCCAACTCCCAACTCCACTTGAACAGCCAATGCGTCCACGAGCCTCAATGTAAATAGATGGCGCGGGAACCCGAACACTTCAAGAGGCCGGTCTCGAAGATGGCGGAGGTATTGAGCTGAGTAAGCGGCGTCTTCGGGCTGCTTGTACTTGTTTGCGCGCAGGTAAAGTGCGCTTGCGAGGTTGAAGAAAAATAGGTAGATGTTCGATCCGGATTCTGGCCGAGACAATGTTTGGAGGAGTATTGATTCGGTCAGATGAAGAACGGTCTGATCGAGGTCACCCTTTTGATTTGAAAGCGTATAGCGATATAATCGCTCCTTAGCTAGAATACAGGCACAGGCGGAGCGAAGAGGGTGAAATCGAGGTAACGCTGAGAGCAATTGCTGAGAACCGGCGATGGAGGAATCGATTTCTTGCATAGATTCTGTCAACAAGAGATCGGGACCCAGTCAGCAAGGGCGAGCACGGAAGTAGTAGACGATATCTAGGACCCACGTTGTGAACCAGTCATGATTAAGAATTGGAAAGTGAACTACGAGTTGTTGAGGCGACGATTCAAATCGGGACTGAGGAAGAAAGTTGCAAGTTACAAATCGTGGTCACGACTAGGGCGGCTGTACGCTGGGAAATACAACAGACCACGTCATGTGTCAATCCAGCTGAGTAACTCAGCCTATATTTTCACTTTCACACGACCGTCGGGCCTAGCATCAACTCGAAAGACAACCTGACAGGGAGGCCGACCCACGCCTTATTTGTTCGGGACAAATATAGGAATCGTTCCCGCTGGTCGGTGCGCCTCAGGCTGAACTTCAAGTTGAAGCACGTGATAGCTCGCCTTCTTCACTCGTTGCCGCACGCCTCTGTTTCTGCTTGACTACACCTCCAGGCTTACAACCTCGCATTTCTCGCACTCAAGTCCACTATCTTACATAACCACTCTCGGGCTTATTAGTGCCAGTGTGACGTCCAGTCCGGACTCGGACTCGGACTCGGACTCTTCATTATCGAACAACAGCTTGACCTGCACCACTCCCTCATGCATATAGTATTTAAGGCCTTGCATTCACTGCTACGGACACGTAGTAAGCACGGAAGCTACACCCAACAAAACCTTGGCACTCACAGATCATGCGCCGTAATGAACGAAATTTACCCACCGCTCAACGGTAATCCCTCTCTTCCTCCGCAGCTTCTTCACCGCGTCTCGAAGTGCCCCGGCAGATCGCTTATAGTATGGAACTGGTTCCCCTTTCTCTCTTCTCGGGAACACCGACTTATAGAAGTGCTTTGCCAGGTCCGGACCGTCTCCATCTGCCATTGCCCACATTGTCCCGACCACGCTCCGAAACCCACAGTACTGCACCGCAGCAGCTAGGTGCAGGCCCTCGTCAGCGGAACTTCCGTCGGTCAACTCAGCCGTGTGACAAGCTGACAGGAACGCAAATTCGGCAGCAGGAACACGAGACCGCACAATGTCGAGTAGAGTGAGGCGCTCGTTCCCATGAAGTTCGAATCCGGCATCAAATGGTTTTCTGGCCTCCAACGTTCCGTGACACGCAAAGTGGACAAATTGGTGGTGCTGAAGGCCATCCAGAGCCGACGCAGCCTTTGCACCTTCTGAGATAAGACTTGTTACTGGAAGCCGCGTATTGAGTGCCTGTATGACGTTGATGTCTTCACACGCCTCTGACGGAGACAAAGGCACGTCGAAATGTGCCACAAGAAGTAACGAAGGAAGGCCCGAAGTAAGCGATTCTGACTCACGATGGTCAGATTCTGGGACGAGTGCCGAGAGAGTTGGAGTATAAGAAGGGATGTAGAGGTCTGAGAAATACCGGTCATCGGCGCCGTCATCTGACGGAATTGGACCCATGGCGTGGAGGGGCAAGGAGCAGAAGACTGAGGTCGGACACCACCAGACGCGGGATTGCTCTGGTACATTCAGTTGACGAAGTCGGTCGATGACAGGTTTGCCAACGAGGTCGTAAAGCTCTTTGAGAACGTGCTCTAAGATTTGGTTATAATGACCTGAATCGGGCCCACATTTGTTTCGCGCGTCCAATAACTCATCCTTTAATGCACTCGCACGACCAAAGAAGTCGTCAGGAGTCGGGATAAGGGAGGGAGACGCGTTGTGAAGGACCAGGATGTCGGAGCGCCAACTGGAGTGGTTTATGATAATTACGGGACCAGGCGAGGTGGCAGAACAGAGTGTGTCGAACGGTGGAGATGTCAGGAAGCTGTCGAAGCCAGGTAGCACTTGAATTTGGGAAATGAGTTCGTCGCGTTCATTCAAAAGCCTACGTTGCTCCACCAGGAGACGACCGAACGGGTCCTCTACCGTGAGGTCACCGGCTCCGCCATCCATGTTCAAGTCGAGACTTGGAGGAATGGACTTGATGAGCTCCTCAAGGTCTCGGTTGACCACCGCAAACTTGCGTGCTAAATCTGGATGTGCTGGCAGAAGTTGATCGATTGAAGCGCGAAGGTGACGCATCTCGGACCAGAGTAAGGCTCTCCCTCTTTCAAGAGTCTCGGTTGCTTCTTTGAATTGACCTAACTCGATATGATGGGACGCGTAGTCCAGCGGCATCGCACGATAGTGGTGAGACGACTTAGCGAGAATGGCGTGCTGTAGCTGTAAAGTGGGTGCAAAGAGAAGCGCGTTTTGCATCAACGACAGGGCACCCTCATATGCTGCGGAGACAGTGGAGTGTCGGGCTAATCGTGCATAAGTTGCCCACGACGATGCAAGCTGGACTCGAACGGACAGGTCCCCATGTCCAAGGTTCGCACCTTGGGAGAGTAGTTTCAGCCCTTCATCCAGGTCTTGCATACGGCGATTTGGTAAAGACACGAAGCGGGTGAGAAAAGATAAGGCAAGTGAGTGAATGATCACGGGGCCGCCAACGAGATATGCCGATGGAAACTCGAGAGCTCGACGTCTCATACTAATCGACTCGTCGATGTACTCGGTCTTCTTTGTGCGCCGAAATCCCTCAGAGAGGATCTGGCCGAATAAGTCGAAAGGGTAAAATGTAAATGGACCGTGACGCCTCGGGTCGGATGAGGCAAGTATAGCTCGTCCGTCTTCAATAACTTCCTCTATGTCAGTTGTGTCACAATTACGGATCTTGGAAAAAAGTTCTTCGAGGAGCTTCGAGTCCTTCCTCAAACCGTATTTGGATTCCGGTTCGTCAGACCCCCCAATGGACACGAGTGGTTGAGACAATGGCGAATCGTCGGACGGTGCTTCGAGGCCTTCGATGGAACCGAAGTCGCGGATACGCTGCTTTGCGGTGTCCTCTAAGACTCCAGCCAAAAGAAGTTCGGGTTTTTCAACAGGAGCTGAGGTGAGGGTAGGAAGCGCGATGTATTGCATCCTCTGAATTTTCCGGCGTTCGGTGCACCATCGATCGCGTTATCGCTAGCATGGTCACGATCCCTTGAGCTATGTCCACGATTTCGTCCTGACTTTCTTCTGGGGGACTGAAAGCGGCCATTTCGTCCATGATAGATGCTGCCTCTTCATAGTCATCATTCACGAAAGTCATAAAATAGCGAAGCGGCGAGAGAAAGGGCAAGGGCGATGCCAACCCCGCGCTAGATCTGGTTTGTGCATCCTTGCCACTCGCAGGACACTCGATCACTTGATCTAGTGGTTGATCCGGGGCCCCTAGGACGTATTTTAGAAACAACTACTTCATAGATGAGTGTGACGGCGTGAGTGGTCTCGTCTTCAGACGCATCCGACTCGGATGTGAGGAGTTCGTGGCAGAGGACTGCCATCTCTCCAATTTCTTGCATCACGTTCCCAGCTTCCAAATTCACTTGAACGCACAATGTGTCCAGGAGCGATAATATGACTAGAGAACGCGGGAACCCGAACATTTCAAGAGGCTGGTCTCGAAGATGGCGGAGGTATTTGGCTGAGTAAGTGGCATCTTCGGGCTGCTTGGAATCATTCGAGCGGAGGCAAAGTGCAACGGCGAGATTGAGAAATATTAGAAGGATAGATGGTTTCGGTCCTGGAAGAGACCAGGGTTGGAGGAGTACCGATTCGGTCAAATGAAGAATTGTCTTGTCGAGGTCATCTTTTTGATGTGACAGCTTATAGCGACCGAATCGCGCTGTAGCCAGAAGGTAGACAGCGGCACGATACTGATGAAATATAGGTAACGCTAAGATCACATGCTGGGAATCAGCGATGATGGAATCGATTTCGTGGATAGATTCTGTCAACAAGAGATTGAGACGCCGCGCCTAATTAGCAGGGGGAACGCACGGAAATTCTAGATAATATCTGGGACTTACGTTGCGGGGCACCCATGGTTAAACGTTAAACTCCCGAGAGTACAAGGTGAACCGCAGGGTATTGAGGCAACGACTTGGGAGATGAATGAAGATGTGGGACTCAGATGCCGGTGGGTTACTACGGGAACACGGTGGGAAATACTAACACACCACGCCCTGAACAAGAGCATCGGATACAAGACATACAAGGAGCACAGCCTATACTCTCACACGACTGTGGGAGTTCAGTTGTCCCAACCCACATACACGGTAACAAGCATGAGAACTGTCACCAAAGACATCGGCCTGACGGAAGCAGGACGACTCACCTGACACAGCTGGGGCCCCGAATAGACACAATAGATAGCGAGGTGCTACGTAGGGGTCTATACCTCACAGAGATGGGTCTCTGAAAAAAGTTGAAATAGTGTAAATTTGAGACCCTGCAGTGGCGGTGCTTCTCGGAAGCGTGATCCGGTCGGCCGGTCGGTTACAGAACAGCCTGAGCAACTCGGAGCCAAATCATCGGAAGCCACCAACTCGCCTTACTCACCCTTATTCGTTGCATCGGTCGTCCCCTTTGACACCTTTCCTGATTGTGTTCCCCCTTCGAGTTCTTGTTCGAGTTCTCGTTGTACGTTCCCGTCATAACAAACAAAGTGCGCGCGTTCTCTACCGCCAATGCCGCACCACGTTGCAATACTATCATCATTTGTGCTCTTCAAGTGCTCTTACTACCTTTCTTCCTCTTCGCCTACTAGTACCTTTTTATTCGACTTCCCCTTTAACTCCATCTCGTGCCGCCGTGTCTCTGTCTCGATTACCATTGCCCCGTCTCTGTCGTTTATTTTGGTCACTCAGGCTGACTCCACAAGTCTGTCTGTGCTTGTCGCCATTCCCTCCTTCACCTTGTGCAACTCTCTCGGATATTCCAGGCCCCAAGCCGAAGACACTCTAGTTGAATTCTGCCAGTCCGTTCGACTCGAACTTTCCGTCCTCACATCCTCCTCGTCTCATTCGCCCTACTTCCGACATACATGGTCCTTTCGATGCCGTCTCACTATTATTCCACGTTCTCACTCACTCGCACTCGATTTTAGCGTTCTCACCTCCACCCTCGGCTCCTGCATGCCGCTGCTCGGCCTCATCGCTCCTCGCAACCCGCCTCTGTATTCGCTTGGCCATCCGTTCTACTCCGATCGGGTGCGGCCCACTCAAATGCTGGACGCCGCATACCCTCGATGCTCCGCGCCTTCAAGTTCCTCGTCCCTGCACTCGCACCGGCCTTCTCCGGTCCTCCCATTCCTTCCTCGATCTAGTTCTGGACGCTTGTCTCGCTCTCGGAGTCTCTCTCCACCTTTGTCACACTTGAATATCTTAAATACTGAGCAGCCTGTAACTCATGCTGTGCTGGACCAAGACAATGACATTGCTCCACAGCACGCATTCCCAGCAGTATGTTGACTCCAGCTCAAAAGTCTCAGTGGGGTCGATGAGAGCGAGAGACATGCACAACTTTTTCTCCTTGTCAGAGCTGTTTGCGTGTTGAGATGCGACGCGAATTGAAAGGCTCAGGAATGAATCCGAATGACAAATTGATGGCCCCCTGAAGCCACTCTACGGCTGCGATAGTACAAGCAAACCTGCTGCACTGATCGTCACACTCTATGTGTGCCGCGTACCTTGGGCTTGGTTGGCATGCACGGGCAGACGACTGTCGCAAAGTATGGAACATAATATGAAAACGTAGACAGATGCAACGGCTGGAAATAGATGGGTCGGGAAACAAGGCGACGGCAGTGAAAACGTAGATAGAGGCAACAGTCGGAAATAGATGCATCAACAAAGAACGGTGATGGAAACGCGCTAATATCTTCATAAGGCGACGACACCGTCACTACCGGTTCTTCATTGGTGTCAATAAGTCGGCATCAGCAGAGTTGTTGCAGTTTTTGGTGGCCGTGACTCGCGAGTGGGATGCCACTGTGCCAGGCTGGTCGTGCTGTGGTCATTCCATACACCATGTGAGTGCTGGCACTGCCTGGTTCACACTGAAGGGGAATCGGAGCTCTGCAGCCGCTAAATTGTGTCAGCAAAAGGATGGCCCTCCCACGCTACGTATATATTGTCGCTTTGCGTCGTTGCAATTGCCATATTTGGGCCATAGATAGCGATTGTCGCCCTGTAATTCATCTTGAACATAACATAGCCCCCAACTGAAGTCGCATCTTTGGTGCGGTGATTCGTCCTATGACCCTTGCTATAACCCTTGCTATGACCTATGGTTGGTGGGTCAGAGCACGATCGACCTAAGATCACAGCTCAATTCGGTCGATCACGCGATCACGTCCGGGACGTCCCCGTTTACTGCAGTTGAATAACCGTACGTGACACTTCACTAGCCGGTCGGTACTACTCCTCTTCCCGCCCTGAGTCCGCGGAGTATGGGTGTGGGGTCTGCAGACCTCACTAATGTTCGGACAAGTGCAGATTCGAGGAGGGTAGATTCGAAGGAATTCTGTACCCTCAAAAGGGTGTAGAACTAGCTCCACTGGAAAGCGGTCCTAGGTGTCGATAGGAACAGGGCGTGAGAAAATGGCCAGTGACTGACCAGTACTGACCCGTCAAGTTCACCCGTCAAGTTCATACTAATCCCAGCCGGACTCAGGGGTTGTGAGAGCAACCTACCCCAGTCCGCGGCTTTTGTTGCAAGGTTTGACCGGGATTCAATATGCAGCTCGACGCGTTGCGCATCGTGATCTCACCTCAGCGACTGTTGTAGCTATTTAAGCAGGATCATTTCGATGCAGGATTCCTTAACTCTTGAGTTAGCTCTTGTTCACTCTTGTATTCTTGCTGGTTGGTGAGCACATCCATAGCGTGTCCAATCGTGAACGTGCCAGTGCTAACGTGCGTGCATCCAGATTCCTCTTTGTTCCACTCTCAGCCGCCTTTGATCCCCGAGTGCTTCCGTTTACACTTTCACGAACCCTCACACCGAACCATAACACAATGCGCGCTTCCTGCGTTGTCCTCGTTATCCTCGCCGCCTACGCTGCCGCTGTCCCTGTCCTCTCCCCCGTCGTGTACGTTACTCCTCCGCTTAATCTATGCACGCCACATTTCACATCATTGCCCACGATGCCTCCCCTGCTGATACTGCACTGTACAGACGCGGTCTCGACGTGGTCGGTACCAACGACGGCACCGACAAGCTACCCCCTTCCCAACTGAGCGGTCGTGACCAAGATACTGGTGTACCCCCATCCGAGCTGAACGGCCGTGACCAAGTCACTGGTGCACCCCCATCCCAGGTGAACAGCCGTGACCAAGTCACTGGTGCACCCCCATCCCAGGTGAATGGCCGCAACGAAGATACTGGTACACCCCCATCCCAGGTGAACGGCCGCGACGAAGATGCTGGTGCACCCCCATCCGAGTTGAACGGCCGTGACCAAGTCACTGGTGCACCCCCATCCCAGGTGAACGGCCGCGACGAAGATACTGGTACACCCCCATCCGAGCTGAACGGCCGCGACGAAGATACTGGTGCACCCCCATCCGAGCTGAACGGCCGTGACCAAGTCACTGGCGCACCCCCATCCCAGGTGAACGGCCGTGACCAAGTCACTGGCGCACCCCCATCCCAGGTGAACGGCCGCGACGAAGATACTGGTACACCCCCATCCCAGGTGAACGGCCGTGACGACGATACTGGTTTACCCCCTTCCCGGAACGATCCTGTCCACCCGGTCTACCAGCGGTTCACTTGATGTTGAGATTCGGCGCGTTAGTGCGCGATGATAGTAGAGTCCGTTTGTCTAGGTTAACTTCACTTTAAACAGTACATTCTTTCTGTCCAGTTCACTTTACTAGTAGTCTACCCGCTAGTATGACAGTCGTACGTCTCCGACTTCTTACCCGTAGTTGAACTTTACCACTCGTTTACTTTCCAGTACCCTTACGCCCAGATAGACTCTCGTGCTCTATCTAGGCAAATACATTATAGACATCGCCCGTACACGCACGATCCTCAGACTCCCGTGTTCTATCTAGTTCGCCTCGCGCGCTGCTTCCGAGCTCCCGACACTATCCAGAACTTAACACTTGATACACAGAGCGGGAACGAAAGGCGAAGGCGGGCGTTGTGGGGTTATTTTCCCTGAGGCGCGTAGAAATATATTTGTTTAATTGTTTAGAACAACAAAAATCTGAGCGATGGTGGCGCTTTCACCGACGCAACACTTGCAGACTGCAGCATCGATGAGCCCGGAGGGTTCGTCAAAAGGTCTTTGAAGGACCTCATCGTCGGCATTCACCCGGTATCATGATCTTCGACAAGGTGAATTGCGTTCCGTAACTTTCTTCCTTGGTTCCCTGGAAGCAGATGGAGCTTTGGATGGAATCTCCAAGGTGCAAGCTCACGATTCCCGTAGCATCGTCAACCCGAGAGCGTTCATCAACAAGTAAGTGCGAGAATCGAGATGATATGACATGTCGTGACTACGCGGTAGGTAGTTGTGTACCTTTTAATTGCTGGGCGTTACACGTTCAAGTCTGTGATTGTAATGATGCTCAAAGCCCGTCCGCAGGGTCTGAATTCATGTTTGTAGCGCATCTGAGCTAAAGGCTTCCGTTAAGAGCGCAAACTTGAAGGAAAATGGCGGTTTTCCACGAGACCCAGCAGGGAAGAATTACATAGTGGGTCGAGAGATGAAGTCAGTGTGTGAGGATGATGGACGGAACCGAAACTTGCAAGCTCCACCGCCTCACAGAATGCTGACACATAGGCTTGGCCGGCAGAAACGGGAAGCGGCGGCAAAGTTCGGCACGTGCTCATTCCTCTTTTTCCTGTCCACCCAAGTCCACCCAAATTCTCGACTGGTTCAAGACCTTTATTTCGCCCACCACGCCCGGTAACTTCCAGGATCGGTGAGACTGGTTTTCCGGACTTCATCAGCTCGCTACAGGAGGGTCCCACCCGACCGTCGCGACCTCGCCTCGGAAGCCGCATAAACCTCATCCCCGATCGAGAAGCACTTCGTGCTTTCGCCCAGTTTCTGTGCAGTTGGCTAGCTTGGATATTTTCTCACCACCGCCTGACTACGCGCCGGCATCCTTTCCCTCCCGGCGCCATCCCGAACCTAAGACGGAGAGTAAGGCAGTCACTCGCAAAGATACACATACAACGCAATGATCTTGAAATAGTAGGGGCTTGCACCTGGGCCGCGTGCCGTAGATATCTACGGCGTTACCACGTTCCACAGCAGCCAAAGGACGGCGACCCGGAGTTTCCATGTCGACCGCGCAGACTGGCACTTTGGTTGACATACACTCGGCACAGTACATAGTATTATACAAAGGATAGGCCATGCACGACAGCACTGGAAAAGGAAGACATATGTAACAAAAAATGAAACCGTATGAGGAACAAAGGTAACTGCGGTGAAAACGTAGACAAACGCATACACTCTGCAAACAGAGTGTCATACGAAAGATATGCCAAGCACAGACAGACACAAGGACACCAAGAAGGATAGACAACGGAAGATATATGAGTGTAAACGACAAACTATCAACGGCGCTACGCAGTCGCTGCCCTGTAGCAGCCAAATGACGGCCCTCTCTCCAACCCTTGTACAATTAAACCCAATACAGTTAAGTCCAGTCCGAACCCCTGATCGTTGAATAACAGCTTGATTCAGACCACGCGATACCCATAACGTTTGAGCGCTTGAGCCCCTGCACACAACTGCTACGGACAGGCAATAAGCATCTGTCTTCAAATCACCCCGTCTACTCACGGATAACACCCGGTCAAGCACCATAATGAACGAAATTTACCCATCTCTCCAGGGTGATCCGCTTCTTCTTGCGCAACTTCTTCACCGCGAACCGGAGTGCTTTCGCAGATCTTTCGTGATACGGCACCCCTTGGTCGCGCCTCGAAGTAGTAGAGAATAACGCCTTGTAAAAGTGTTCCGCCAGGTCCCGTCCATCCTCGTCCACCATCGCCCACATAGTCCCGACCACACTCTTGAACCCGCAGTACTGCACCGCAGCTGCAAGGTGTAGCACCTCATCGACGATGCTTCCTTCGGTCACCTCAGCCGTGTGACAAGCAGAGAGAAATGCGAATTCGGCGGTGGGCAGATGCGAGCGCACGATTTCGAGCAGCGTCAGGCGCTCGTCTCCATAAAGCTCGAATCCGGCTTCGAATGGCTCGCCGGCCTCCAGTGTACCGTGACACGCGAAGTGAACAAATTGATGGCAACGGAAGCCGTCGATGACCGCGGCCCGTGTCGCGGCGTCTGAGATGAGGCTAGTCACCTTGGTATTAAGGGCCTGGACGACTTGGATCTCGCCTTGCACGGTCGGAAGAGATGGGTTGGGTTGCGCGACAAGTAGCAAGGAAGGACGTTCCGAAGATCGCGAGCCGAGATTGCGATGACGAGATTGGATGAGTGCGGACAGAGTTGGGGTATAGGAACAGATGTAGAGATCCAGGAAATAGCGCTTCTCCCCGTCATCGGATGGGATTGGACCCATGGCATGGAGAGGGAGGGAACAAAAGACGGATGTCGGGCACCACCAGATACGGGACTGCTCTGGTACTTTCAGCTGACAGAGTCTGTCGATGACGGGTTTACCGACGAGCTTGTAGAGCTTTGCGAGAACAAGGGCCAGAGTTTGGTCATAATGACTTGAATCGAGCCCGTATCGGTTTCGCGAAGCAAATAATTTATTTTTTAATGCTCTCGCACGGCGGTAGAAATTGGCCGAGGTGGGGATGAGTGAGGGAGGCATGTGATGAAGTAGGATCAGGATGTCAGAACGCCATTTGGAATGGTTTACTATAATGACGGGACCACATGAGGCGACAGAACGGAGTTGGTCAAATGATGGGGATGTTAGGAAGCTGTCGAAGCCCGGTAAGATTTGAATCTGCGAAATGAGCTTGTCGCGCTCCTCCAAAAGCTTGCGTTGCTTTAGCAGGAGGCGACCGAATGGATCAACCGCCCTAAGGTCGTCGGCTGCGCTATCATCCATGCTTAATTTGTGGCTCGGTGGGATAGACGTGGTGAGGTCCTCAAGGTCTCGGTTCACCGCCGTAAACTTGTGTCCTAAGTCTGGGTCTGCCTCAAGAAGTTGATCAATCGAAGTACGAAGGTGGCGCATCTCTGACCAGAGTAAGGCTCTCCCTCTTTCAAGAGTTTCGATCGCTTCCTCGAGTTGATGCTGATTGACCTGATACGAGGCATAGTCTAGCGGCATCCTATTAGAGTAGTCGGGCATCGTGGCGAGAGTGGCGTGCTGTTGCTGCAGAGTTGGCGCAAAAAGAAGAGCCTTTTGCATCGACGATATAGCATTCTCGTATGCGGTTAAAGTGGATGGATGACGGAAACCCCGCGCAAAAGAAGCCCACACGCATGCAAACTGGAATCGATCGGGCAAGCTCGCGTGTCCGTCGTTGACACACTGCGAGAGTAGTTCGACCCCTTCATCGACGTCTTGCATACGGCGACCTCGAAACCGCACAGAACGGGTGAGCAAAGACCAGGAAAGTAGACGAAGTATCCCCGGGCGGATGTGCCCTGCGAATGGATATTCAAGAACTTGACTAAATGCGCTCATTGACTCGTCGAGGTATCTGATTTCGTTTGTGCGCTTGAATGCCTCAGAAAGGATCAAACCGAATAAGCCGAGAATATAAAATGTGAATGAACTACCCCGATCGAATGAAGCAAGTGTGCTCCGTCCGTCCTCGATGACTTCTTCGATCTCCATCACGTCGTTATTCTGGATCCAGGAGAGAATGTCTTCAAGGTGCATCGCCTTCTTGTACACCCTACCGAATACAGAATCGTCGCTTTCGTCCTTCCTACCAAAAGCATCCACTAGTCGAGATACCAACGAATCGCCGGAACGTGCTCTAAGGCCTTCGATGGAACCGAAGTAATGGAAACGCTGCTTTTCGGTGTCTTCCAAGGAATAATTAACAAGAGGATTAAAAGAGTGCTCTTCAGGAGGTGAGCTGAGAAAGGCACGAGCGCGATATATTGTCTCCTCTGAATATTCTGGGGTTCGGTGCGTTTTCGAACGGATAAATGCCAGCCCTGTCACGAACCGTTGGACCCTGGCTACGAATTCATCCCGACTGTCCCCGGGGGAGCTTGAAGCAATAATTTCATCCATCATGGACGCGGCCTCCTCATAATCGACATTCACAAAAGTCATGCAATAGCGGGTGCCGAGACAAAAAGCAAGAGCGAATTGGGCATCTCGCAGTTCCGGTTTGTGCATCTTCACCAGTCGCAGACACTCGATAACTTGGTCCAATGGTTGATCCGGGACCCACGGACGGATTGCGGACGAAACCGCTTTGGAAAATTGAAGGATGGAGCGAGTGGTGTCCCCATCGGACACATACGAGGTAAGGAACCCGCGGCATAGGACTGCCATCTCCCTAATGTTCTGCATCGCATTTCCAGCTTTTGAATTGACCTGAAAGGCCAGCGCATCCACGAGCATTGTCGCGACTAGACGGCGTGGGACCCCTGATATATCGCGAGGCTGGTCTAAAAGGTAGCGGAGGTAATTGGCTGCGAAAATGGCGTCTTCGGATTGCCCGGATACTTTCGAGCGCCTGAATAGTGCGGAAGCGAGGAGCCACAAAGTATGGAGGATCATTGGACCGTGTTCTAGCCACAAACGAGGAGGGAGTAGAATCGATTCGATCAGATGAACAATTGACTTGTCGAGGTCATCCGCTGCCTCTGACAGCGCATAGCGATCAAGAAGCGCCGTAGCCAGATTATGAATACAGGCAAGGCGGATAGGATGGGATCGAGGTGACCGGAGGAGAAACTCCTCAGAACGAGCGACGAAGGAATCAATATCGTCGATGTATCCTGTAAACAAGGACCGCGACCGAGTCAGCGAGGGGCGGCGGAAAGAAAGACGGAAAGACCGACTTACTTGGAAGGTCGGCCATTTGTAATATCTTGAGAATCAGAATATTGATCACGGGTTGGTGGAGCAGTGAGTTGGGATGTTGGGGGAGAGAGAAAGACGCCAGTCACAAATGGGTCCCGTTTCAACCGCCAGGACTAGGGCAAGGGTGGCAAGGGTGTTGGTAACATGCGTATCAAATAGAAGAATGGTAAGACGTACAAGGAAACTGCGGATGTCTGTCCCAGCTCCCACGCATACGGAAAACCAGCTTGATGGGCAGCCGGTTAACCAGAGGAAGTTGTCGAAGGTTGCAGAGCCAACAAGGACGAGGTTAATTCATGAGAGGGGTACCGGTGTTGCATGCAGAGAGAGGGCTCTGCTTTAGGTGCGCCCGTGAAACACAATTAGAAATAGTACTGTAGTTTACGGGATAAGAGGTGAAAATATTGTTGCAGGGCGGTGCAATAGTAGGACAGCTCCGGGAATGACCGGCCCGGGCTCGGATCCGTGGCATCGTCTCTCGACCGCGGCCCCCCGCAGCATCATTCAGCCCTTAGTCATGAATTGAGAAACCTGAGTGCATCAAGTGCTCTTGACAGTACTCAGCTTAGTGACCCCCCACTACAGTATACGTGTTTGCAGAATGAGCCCACCTATTGATCTGCAAGAGGTATTGGAGTCTGAGATAAAGTACGTGCATCGAATCTCCCATGATGAGCAAACACCGAGGTTGATTTCTCCTCAGGGAGTGGCATTTTCGTATGTCACGCACACACCCTTATTGAGTTGCTAATGTCCTTTTTCGCAGATATCTACTTCCATCAGAAGAGCGAACAAGAGCATCAAGCTGCGCTGCAGCTCCGTGACGCTGTCCTCCGACTGAGACGGGACGGCGCATTTGTAGCCGTACCATTGTGGCGGGTGAACCTGGCACCAATTGGCCCTCATCCAGTCGGTGGGAATCCGCGCTCTCTTCCTTCGTATTGCCTCATGGGCTAAGTTCCCCTTGCGGTAAGGCTCATACGAGATATGGTGCCCATCGGAGTCGTTCGCATCGGTATTCTCTTATCTGTGCATGAACCGCGGCGACCTCAGGTACGCAAATAGGCTCGAATATGCGGACCTGTGATCGCTTACGAGAAGGGTTTCAGTGTCCTGGTACATCCTCTTACCAAGGAAGAAGTAGGTACACTTTTGAATAGCGCTTCTTTCAACTGACGTATCTCTGACCGACTACAGCGCAAGTAAGTGGCGTCTCCGAACATGTATCCGTCTTTTTGCCTTACCGAGTGCTAGGGATCACGAGGTCCGCAATGCGTGGATTGGTCCCTCCTTCCCGCTTGACCTTTCTGTCCTCTCGGAAAGCGAGACGATTCCATTGCAATACCCATCACTGAGTACGTCCCCCGCGTGCCTCGCTTCCAGCGCCCTAGACGCTGACCGTTTCTCAGAGCTTGGTTACTCTTCTGAGTCGCCTCAGCTGTCACTCGAAGCACGCAAACGGCTCGGGGCAAATGTGGAGAGGACTCTCGAGGGAGAGAAGGAGGCAGCCAAGGCGCCGCTAGATCTGATCATGTTGTGACCAAAATCCAATACCAAAATCGTTCTTGTGGTTTTATTGGGTTCTCCACCATGTTTAGTCCGAGTCGCCTCGATCATGGATGGGATTGACCAAGTAGGGTATAGGCACTCGTTATCTACGTGCACAATTAAGCAATCCCATTGAGAAAGAGAAAAGAGATAACGAGATATCCAATAGTGATCGTACTAATTTCCACCGGTTTTCCCAAAACAAAAAAAAAAAAGACCAGCGTGAGTGGTAAAAAATTTCGATCTTCGTGTGCGTCTGCCTACGCTCAAAGAACTGTCGTAACCACCATCACGGGAGACGACAGAACCAGTGCGAACCAACCTGCGGAAGAAACTTGAAGACCTATTTTCCCGTGTCAAGGGACAATTGCAGAACGAGAATCAGGTCTGAACTACGAGACTGAGAAAAATAAAATATTCAGAACCATTCACGTCAACGCCCAACGTTCCAGAGCAGCGACAGACAAGGGAGTGTGTTGCGTTCATACAGTAACCCATGCTGTAAATGGGTCAGAGCGCGTCGCTTCCTCGAAGTTACTCAAATTAAACGCCAACAAATGCTATCGCCACGAACAGGGACTTAAGTTTGACCGTGGAACACAGACTGGACCAAACATAGAATCCTCGTACGTGTAGTGCGGTAGGACGCGGTTGAGAACTACCACGAGGATTGAAGTAGTGCAGTGAAGTTTTGTGGCGACAGTTGGCGGCGCCTCGAGGCGGTGAGGCCAACAGAACCGTGCCTTGCTGGTACAGTAGTCGACTCATCGAGTTCAAGATCGACTCTGCTCCGCCAGGCGTCGCACCCTTCTTCCTCCACCACCTCCACGCGTATTCACAAAGACCACCGCTATGGTCCGCACAAAGCCTCTCACCATAGTAGTCAAACTCGGTGTGAATCCGCCCCTTCCTCCAACGGCTAGCACGGCACGGCATTGACTCGTCCCTTTCCCCTTTCCCTCTCCCATGCCGCTTTTCTCTGCGTAATGCGTACGCCACGGCGGCACAGGAACGTCCTCGATCGTTCACGAGACGACGCACCAACCGCTTTTGACGACGCTCTCCGCGATCGTCGAGACCGTCGTGCGTCTACGCGCTGCGGGTCACAAAGTCGTGCTCGTCAGCTCCGGCGCGATAGGCGTTGGCCTGCAGCGTATGGCGATGCCTGCGCGCCCCAAAAGTCTTTCCGGAAAGCAGGCAAGTCAAAACATAAGATATCTTCTCTGCTGACCCTTCGCGTAGGCGTTAGCTGCGATTGGGCAGGGCAGATTGATTGCATTGTGGGATAATCTGTTTGGCCAGCTGGGTCAACCCATCGCTCAGGTGCTTCTAACGCGTGGGGACATTTCGGACGTGCGTCTACCGCTTTCGCTACCTTTATCCACTCACACTGACGGCCTCTTTCTCAGCGTACGAGGTATCTCAATGCGGTGAACACGTTCAAGGAACTACTCTCCATGGGCGTCGTGCCGATAGTGAATGAAAATGACACCGTCTCTGTCAGCGTAGGTATCTGATTCTCTCCGCCCTTTCGGACGCACGCCTGATAGTTCTTCCAGGAAATAAAATTCGGTGATAACGATACACTTTCGGCGATCACCTCTTCTATGATCCACGCGGATTATCTCTTCCTCTTCACGGATGTAGACGGACTGTACACTGCTAACCCCCGGAAAGATACTTCAGCGCGGCTGATCGAAGTCGTAGAGTCGACTGCTGCAATTCGCACACAAGGTAACCCAACGCTTCACACGTTCACATATGCCGATTGCTGATTACGATTGGTTGCTACAGTGAGCACGGCGACCCTCGGCTCGAGCTTAGGAACAGGCGGGATGGAAACAAAACTCATCGCGGCCGAGATCGCTACCGCCGCCGGCGTGACGACGATCATCACCTCGAGTCGCAACCCTCCGTCTCTCTTTGCAATTCTGGAGTACCACGGCATGGCATCAGGTCCGAGCACCGTCGGCGGGGGGGCACGGCCGCCGCACACGCTATTTACGCCGTCCGTGACGCCCCTGCGAGACCTAAAAGCATGGACCAGGCACACGCTCACGCCCGCGGGTGCCGTCGTGATCGATTCAGGTGCGCACAGCGTGCTTTCGCGCCGAGAGTCGGGCGGGCGCCTCTTGGCGGCGGGGGTCCTGAGTGTCCGCGGGGCGTTTGCGTCGGGGCAGGCCGTGCGCGTGCTGGTACGTAGGGGGGCTGTCGGCGCAGACACTCGAGACGTGGAAGCGGCACGTGAGGAGTATGTCCGCGGGCTTGCGCCAACTCGGCCTGGCACACCACGTGGGACGGCGGTATCACCGCGGCAAGGCGCGGAGCCCGATGGAACGGATGGGTCCCTTCCGGATCACGGAGACTCCGTGGACACCGTTGTGGCGGCGGAGAAAGACGTGGTAGATGAGGACCAATGGGAGGTAGAAGAGGTGGGGCGAGGATTGGCGAACTACAACTCCGTACAGATCGAGAAGGTGAAGGGGTTGAACAGGTATGTCTGTCCCGCTGTCTGTGAGGTCCCTTTCCTTTGCTTACAATCTACAGCGCCCACCTTGAACGGTTGCTTGGGTACGCAGACTCTGAATATGTCGTTGAGAATGTTACCATATTCGTATCGCCACGTTATTTGTTCGGAACAAATATATGATGAAATCGCTCCGATTTGGTGACCACAGGCCGTCTCGGGCTTCCGCCTCAACCTCAGCTTTCTTTTCTTTACCTTACCACTCCAGCGATGTTGCACGGCAACTCCGTAAAATTCCTCACTGGTGCGTTTCTTTTCATCTATCTTGCCTCTATTCTTCCAGAACTTGACTCCCTCACTCCTCGGCAAGGCAACAGCCATCCGGAGCTCGCCGCCGCTGTGGCCGAGCGGTGAGCTGCAGTTTTACCTGCGCAGCCCCGAACCAGTCCACGGACTGTGTCTTTCACAATCCACCTAGGCTTGGCACTCCCCTCACTCCGTGCACGGTCACGAAGTTCTCGAATGGGGAGATCAACGTGAAAATCTCAGAGTCTGTTCGCGACGAGGACGTCTTTATCCTCCAATCCGCCTGTCGCGACGTCAACGACCACCTGATGGAGCTCCTCATCCTCGTCTCCGCGTGCAAGGGCGCTTCCGCCCGCCGCATCACCGCCGTCATCCCGTGCTATCCCTATGCCCGCATGGACAAGAAGGACAAGAGCCGCGCGCCCATCACCGCCAAGCTCGTCGCCAATATGCTGGCCGTTGCCGGTTGCGACCACGTTATCACCATGGATCTGCACGCGAGCCAGATCCAGGGCTTCTTCGACTTTCCCGTTGACAACCTCTACTCTGAACCTCTTATGATCGCATATATCAAACACCATATCAAGGGCTGGCAGGATGGGATCATCGTTAGTCCGGATGCAGGTGGTGCAAAGCGGTCTGTGATTTATTGTTGCGAACATAGGTAACTCTTTAAGCTAAACTCTTGGGGCCATCCGTAGTGTCACCGCCATCGCGGACAAACTCGGTCTTGAATTCGCTCTCTTCCATAGAAAACGAGATGGAAAAACCCAAGATGCGCCGGAAAAGATGGAACTCCTGGTCGGCGATGTCAGAAACAAGGTGGGCCCACTATCGCTGACTGTCACTCGCCATTCGCGTCCCTTGTCGTTTTGAACGGGTCCAATCTAGGTGGCAATTCTGGTGGACGACATGATCGACACCGGAACGACGTTGGCGTTGGCCGCCCGATCTTTGAAGGAGAACGGCGCGTTACGGACTTACGCGTTGGTCTCTCACGGTGGGTCCGTCCATCTCGTTCACTTCCTTTTGCTGACCGAGCAGTAGGCCTGTTCTCCGAGGCGAGCATGAATGTCATTGAAAGTCTCCCCTTAGAGACGCTGGTGGTGCGAACCTCCTCGCTTTCGCTGCGTCGATGCCGCCTGCTGATCCCTGTGAAATCACAGGTCACAAATACAATGCCACAACAGGACCATCAGAAATCTTGTACGAAATTAGTGACGATAGATATAAGTTCGACCATCTCGGAAAGCATACGTCGTACGCACAACGGCGAGTCGATCAGTCTACTATTTGGAGATTGGGTAGATGTAGGGATGAACGGCTTTTAGACAAACGTTGTTTTTTTAAAAGGAGATGTACACGATCATCTCGCCGCCGACATGATTCTTACTACTCAATGTACTTTTATTAGACCCAACATAGGCATTCTATAACGGAATCGATTGGCAAGACCAAGCGAGACAGCATCGCATACGATCAAGGGCTATGAAGATTTCTGTGCCGTTCTTATAGTATGCGTCTGCTTGCGTGGCACTCGCACAAACGCGGCTCCGACGCGGCTCGGGCCCTATCTTGAAAGCCGCACGCTGGTCTGAGCAATGTGGATTACGTCGGTCCTATGACGATAGAACCCAGCCATTTCATGCTGCCCCCAACACTAAGGAGATAGGGCATTGCAAGCCTAACGCCGACATTCTACCTCCTTTGCCCAATGTTGTGCTTAGCAGGTCGGTCATCACGGCTACGCCCGTGCCCGTACCCGCAACAAGATCCGCAATGCTGTGCTGGAAAATGACCGATGTGATTTCCAGACACGTCACAACTCCGATGCTCATAGGTGATGTACTGCGTACCCTAAATGACGCCCTGGCAGTCAAGCTGGCAGCAGAAGGCACAGAGGCCATATTGTTTCCCCGATCATGGTGCAGTCTTGGGTGTAGTACATGGCACGTTTACAACACCACCTACTGTGGGAATATTCGGAAATGTCACGGTGTAGGCGGGCTAGGGCTGTGTCACAGTGTCCTTTGGGCACTGTGCCCAGGTTAATACGTGATGCGATAAGGCCTTCCAGAATGTATTTTGCCTACGTCCTATTGGGCTTACAGCCCATCTGTCCGTCATCGTAATTAGTATATGGGCACTGGCACAAGTACTGTGATACTAGGCGTCCGAACAAGGCTTTATCGGAACTTGATCAGAACCCAAGCGCTGCCAGAACGTTTCTTCGGGCCAGAGCTTGTAATTCGCTATCTAGATCTAACCTATTTCCTGATATTGGCGACGAGGCAATACATTCGGCGAAGTTCTAGAGGTGGAGGCGCGGGAGTAAGTAAAGAACGAGGTATGTGATAGGCCATAATAGATCAGAAAGATACCGTCGACTCGGCAACACCAGCTCCGGCTCCGAGGTTCTGGTAGCCCTCGTACTGTATCTATCTGTATTCTATGAATGAATTGCACAGGGCTTCGACCGCGCCTCGTACCCGATGTCAGTATATATAGACCCTTCAATAATGAGGGAAGAACATGGAGTTCGCTTTCTTGTGTTATCCAAAGTCTTGTCTTCGACCCCATGCCTCGCGCGCGCGAGCTCTCCTTCCTTGTCTCCAGGTGAGCACCGTCAATATGGGTGCGTATGTCCGTAACATAGCATGTTTTAGTATGCCTCCGATAACTCCGCTCGGTCTCACCATGGTCTTTGATCATGACAGCAGACATACACTCCGAACAACAACCAGACTGGCCCTATGTTGAGAGGTGGCGGGCGTACATCACACGCCCCAGTTCTCTGCCGGTAGGTGTTGAGTTCTATGGCGAATGTTGCGATTGGAACTTACTCACATGGGGCTATAGTCACACAACGAGCTACCTCTCTCTCCGAGGGTGGCGTTTTACATTGCATACACCGTTGCGAATAATCCCGCAGCACTCGGCTGCGGTCAGCGCAAGGTGTGTTTCTTTGACTGTGCTCCGGGCGGAAATGAGTGCGGATCCACGCACGCAGTGAGGAAAACTGCAAGTGTCTTCGCCATCATGAGTCGATCGGTTGCGATGCACCTCGCCTGCGAATGAGTTAGTCGGCGAGCGCTCCAATAGTGGCCGGGATAAGACTAGACTGAGTGAACGTCGAGCGTGTGAATTGGTGTGATCAACATCGTCTCCGGCCCGGAGGAGCAAACATGGTTCCAATAGGGATCCAGCAGTGCACTGCCCATGGGCGAATGTGAGTGCATTCACCATATTCTACGGTGTTTTCTCACTTATAATACATCCACGGCGAGACAGTCTCCATTAAAAGTTGCCCATAAAGACTTCCGGGGCTCAAAAAAAACCTGCACGGAGCGGACAGTGCACCAAAACGCGGGATTTGGTGCGTCTGCGCCTTGGCGCTAACATGTTAGCCGTCAGGGATTCCTGGACTGTTGGGAAAGAAGAGTCTCTCCCAACGATCTTGAGAAGGTAATATCCACCCCCGCCACGACATCTGAGGTGGGTGCTGACAACGCGTTTAATGACCAATCCGGTAGGCCCCTCAAGGAGATAGAAAGCTCATTTCTGCCCTCATTCGTTACACATACCCGCGGAAGCGCCAAGGGAAAGTTGGAAACGCATCATGGGGGGCAGGGAAACGTGCGAACGCTTAGGCTGACTGGTCACGTGATAAGTGCGGAAAGTAGCTTACCCTTGAGTTTACCGTGCGTTCCCGTTTACGTTCTCGCTCTCATTCTCGGGCAAGTCCTGGGGTGCTTATGTTCACACTGGAGCACAGCAATCAACGAAAACGCCCCAGTATAGGGAGTGGACCCGGCCGTTCTGGCACTTGCATCACCTTAGACTCTGTGTACCAGTGCCGTGCCCACCCCAACACTCCCGTTTCGTGTAATATGCGCCTTGATTAGTGCCTATGGCCCTCCATAAGCTGCGCCGGCCGTCACCAGCCCACTAAAAGGTGCCACGATGTGTGGCTATTACATTGCTTAAAAACTCTTATTCGGTCGTATCGGTGGAAGTCCCCCGCCCATTTCTTAATCTTACACCCACTACCATACACTGGCACACACACGCCTTTCAACAACGACGAAAAAATATTATGGGAATCCCAGATATGCCATGCGGGGGGCGTATAAGTGACGAGGGTGAGCAACGCTTATCCAGGGGCGCTTTTGTCTCCGTGCTTAGTACTCTATCCAGACTACCAGCCTAATACAAAAGAAAGAGAAAACCTTCCACGAGGTGCTTCTCAGAACCCAGGAGCTATACAAGGACCAGCGCTCGGCAATCCAAGACGGAGGTCTACTCGCAAGGCGCACGGCAAAAAAAAACAAGAGGATACCGGAAACCCGGCAGCGGCAGCGACCACCAGCACCACTCAAGGCGACAGCGACACTCACGCCCAGGCTCTCAGTGGCAGTCGCCCCACGCCACCGACGTCTAAAGCCCGACGAGCAAGGTCTGGATGGTGTGGCTTCTCAGACGGAACGTCGGCCAGATTGCCCGGTCCACTTGGGCGCGTTTTGGGACGTTAATGGTATTAGAGTCGGTAGTATGGACCACGTCAAATCTACTGAGGATAGTGGTGAGCTCGAATTAAGTCATTAGAGCCAGCATGTGTCGTACTTCGTACTAGGACAGTAGTTATGATGTTAGTCCACATTACGTAATCGCCTGTGACAAGGTCATATATAACAGGTCGAAATTACCTAAGACCATTTGGATCGTAAACATGAACAAATAAACATGAACAAAGAAGATCTGAACCAATTTCGGAAAGTCAACCTCCTACGTCCGACCATCACTGGACCGGACACAGCATCTGAACCAATTGAACGGCGGTACAGGGGCTTGCGGCCCGCATCACCTCTCTTGAGGTTCAGGTTCAAGGACGACGTGCTCGGCACGAAGGTCTCTCAAGCCCGCCAATGAAGTCCGCCATGCAATGCCCAAAGTGAGAGATCGGGTAGTGCTCTCTATGCTCCACCGAGACTGCAAGTCGAGTGACATACACTATGTTCATGCCTCATTTCGGCTGCCCATACAGTGTGGTAGCAGTTGACGCGTTGACGGAGCACATGCAGTGCACACTCCACAGTAACCCCTTGACTTACTAGACGAGTCGGACACACGTTTTTCATACACTACGTTTCACGGAAAACAACGCCCCACTTTTCCCTGAGCCTGCCCTTATCATTCTCGACTGCCACAGGATAAAGAAAGGCATGGTTTGCACAACGCCAGAATAGGTTGGTGACGACCTGTTCTCTCCCGCTCCGCACCCGCAAGTTTGTTGCACTCCTAATAATGCTACCAGTCCACGGCATGCGCATAGAATCGCAAAGACCAAGAGCCATCGTGCCCCCATGAGGAAGGCAATAAATTTGAGTCACGTTGTGATGGAAGACTGGGTATGCCCTCGGGTTGGTGGTGCGGACAGAGTGTGATAGAGCGAAGATCAGTGAAGTAGTCCCCACTGCAGAAAGTAAGACGAAAAGCCACGGATCGGCCCATGTTCGTTTCCTCTCAATAAGTCATAGCGAGTAAGCAACCAGTACAAAACTTCATCCTATCTACAGGGGTGGGACCCGCGTCTGTTAAGATACTCCGATAATGTGCTAACGGTGGTGACCGGACGACTAGAGTGCTGTCGGAGGGCAGCGAACTTAGTAACAGGTCCTACAAGCTGACCTTCTAAGCAAAGTAGATGGAGGGCTGGCAGCACTTCGGCAACCATCCCCCGGTGACGTCTCGGAGCGCAAGGGCAACGTGCCCTGCCAACTGCCGAGATACAAGGAGCGTCTCTACAACGACGAATGGGCAGAGAAGATCCAGCCACTCTGTGTGGTCCACGTCGGTTTTCCAACCTGGCCGTAGACGATGGGCATGGATGGAGAGATGGCCCACGTCGGAGAGCAGAACAGAGGATTGGCTGAGTATTTGGGCCATGGATGAAACCTGCCAATCAAACCCCTGACATGAGACTTGAAGAAAAAAATAACTTTTGCGGAGTGCTCCTTGTCCGCAAATAAAACTGATGTAGATGTTACTGCCACGAAATCCCACTTGCGCATGCCTGAACGGGGCCAGCCCGAAATTTCGGTGCGACCGATGAACTGGGACAGATGGGGAACTTGAAAGGTAAGCTGATTGAAGTATGTGATTCTAGAGAAGACGAGTCGAGGAGCGTCAATTTGGGCCACGAGGCCTTCCAAATATTCGCTATTGCCTCGAAACCCAAACATGGTGAGAGACGGAAGGACGAGCCGCGCCAGGGGAGGCGTCAGAATAGAGCGAAAATTCGGGTCTGAGGATTGGAATCGAATAGAAAGTGTTTGGAGCCTGGTCAGCGTGGCTAGACCTGTAGCCAACGCCTGTGGTGAAATGTAACCGTCCCGGGGTATATTGTGAAGTTGGAGATTGATAAGGCCACTGGCCGATAAAAAGAGTGTGGGTAATGATGGGAATGGAATGCCTTCTAGGTATATTTCCTGTAAAGATGGGGCGGATCCAGCCAAAAATGTGTGGGGGAGGATTGGGACGTTCTGATCTCCTGACGAAAGCCGAAGCAGTGTCAGTGCGGGAAATGGTTCCTGCATCACCATGGCCACCTTGTCCAACAGAGAACTTGTGAGAGTGAGCTTCACGCAGCGTATGCGATCGGAGTGCTCGAGTGCAGCAACCACATTATCTTCGTCGTTGGGAAGCAAGCTCTTGTCACTCCCAGGGTTCCAGTATACGTGATATTCGATGCTGATCGGAAATTCTGGCCAGCAGCCTATATTCTTCCTGACGGGTGTTCCGTGTGTGCAGAGGAGTTGCAGATCGAGACGGCGAGGTGACGAAAATATGATTTGCCGCCATCTTTGACATACATGTGCCAGTCTGCGCCATGCTAACATGCAGGAAAACGGAGGCTCGTGAGGTTTGCGTAGACAGAAGATCAATGTTTCTAGTAAGACATTATCAGGGAGCACGTTGATTGTCGCTGCATGTCTGTAACTCTGGGCTGTGCGGCCTGTGCCACGCACGCCGTTAACAACCGTTCAAGGCGCTACACGGCGTCTCGAAGACGCACCTCGTACTCGTGTTTTCCTTGGACTCTGGCAGAGTCCTCTATAAGCCTTTCCCGTCTTCGAACCTATTTCGAGGGCCATGGATCGCCACTAAAGTGGCGCCTGAGGACGAATAGGGAGACATTGTCCCAGCCGGCGGGGAGGATGGACGACGGGCCCTGGAAAGACGGCTAATTATAATATTAGCAGCGACGGGTATTAGTCCGACAATAGAATGAATGGGCACAAGACATACCGGTTTGAGTTCATGGGTGGGAGCCGGGAGCCTGAGGACCTCCTATACTAGTTGCTTTTATACTATACTAGCGCCCCCCCTAAGTGCCTAGTCAAGTACTGTATGATAAGGCACATGTCTACAACGCCGGCGCTGCCTTCGTCACCCTTGTCGGTCTCCACGCGGCTCCACAGTAGGGAGTCAGTCCCAAGACAATGGCACACCGTCAATGGGAAATAGGGACAGTAGAACCCGATCAGAGATCACGGTGTTTGACACGATAGGTGGGCAACTTGAATAGTCGTGGTGTGAGTACTGGCAGGGAAACGGCAGATTTGGGCTTGCTTATCCCTTCGTCACAACAACTTCCGCCTTCTCACTCATTTTCACACTGGCTCCCCCCGTCTTTCCCTCTCGAACCTTCTATCTGTCGCCGCAGCCTGTACGACAGTTTGGCTGGTGGACTGATAGCTCAGGACGTACAAGCGAGAAGTGTATACCATATTGTGTGCATCTCTCGACACGGTTCTTCGATTGGCTGTCCCCGCTGCAAATGAGCTGGAACAGTGGCAAGAAGCTTGGTAGTAGTTCAGGAAGAGCACCGCGACAGCCCAAGGTGAGTCGCCAATCGTCGTTAACATGTGAATGCTGAGACTTTTGTCAGAGCATTAGTCCAGAGCTTCCCAGATGCGTCGCTATGCATATCCGTTGGGTTGACGGTCAGATTTTAGACAAATGTCGGCATCGTACTCGTATTCTGCGACTTCCTTCGTGCCCGCGAGCGGTCAAGGCGCGAAGAGGGTCCGTTGCGGCCCTTCGTCGTACTCAGCGGTATTTGACTTGGTCTCAGCGGCATCCACATATTGCTTCATAAAGGAGGGTACACGATCGTTCGACTGACGTCTGTCGCGAACGCTGTACAATAGGTATGCAAATGGCTGCCGTCGTCAGTGTGCTACTTCCTCAGCGGGCAACCTAGAGTCTCGCTAGTATTCGTGCACGTCGTTTCTGGCTGCGACCGCCCCTGTGCGATTTAGAGTGTGGACGCAGGATCTCGATAAGCAAGGTTCAGGGAGGTTAGCACTGTCATGGTCTGTCAGTTGCTTATCGTAATTTGTGGTACGGTGTTGCGTTCTTCAGACTTCTTCTCTGTCCTGGTACCACCTCGGGATCGAGTCGGTGCGCAGACAGCTTCGCTTTCCCATGTTTCTATTGGTTGAGGTCGTAGTATACGATGGGGATTGGTACCTCGAGCTACGAGACACCTCGTAAAACTGAACTATAACTTGGCAAGTCGATGAGACACCAAGAACATCCCAAATATAACACGCTCTCATCGGCATCGGATATCTGACACGCGTGGACACGCCTATGTTTACTCCGCGCCGCATCCGAGTCGCCGCCGTCGATAACAGATAGTGAACGTGGCGAGTGCCCACAGGCATGACGCGGAACGCCCGTTCTTTTGGCGTTACTGCTGGCCAGCCGACGGATGGATCTAGAGCCCAATCCAATACTTGCTACTTATCACTTGCGCACGATCCGCCCCCGAACGACTCGTTTTCTCGATAGAAGCGAATGTTGGGACGACGGCCCGAACTCGAACAATTCATGCAATATTCATGCCCGTATTGTCTCGCATGTGGGCGAGATTTGCATCTTGAAGAAGGGGAGAGCGTGGTAACATCAGTCGATCGTCCGTTTTCGCGATGTCCGCGCAGAAAAGTAGAGGGGCACTGAAATAAGAGCCAACTCAGTCGGTCCACCATGCTGGTCGTGGTCCTTCATTCACAGCAGGGATGGTGGTAGCGCTTCGTGTGCCGTATAGGCCCGAGGTTTCAGGGTTGAAGGTGCGATTGCGAAACATGTATTACAGCTAGATCCAATTCGATAGGCCCCATGCCCGCGAACAGACTAGGCGGACTTTTAAGATTCATGAACGGAGCTCATAGTTAAGTATATTTTGAAATTCTTGAGATGGTAGTTATCTTGCATAATTTGAGGTTACAGAATAGTTATCCCTTTCTCTGCGTGCCACGCACTGTGACCGCAAATTAGGATGAAATTCATCCTATAAGTCATCCTATGTAAGGCTTAAATGACATCTTTCATAGGATGAATATCAGTAGGCCGCGCGTGATTATCAGCATCAAGTAGGATGACGAAATTAGGAGTAAGATCATTCTATATTTGTACAAAATCATCCAATCCAAAAAATCCAAAAATGACACACTGTAGGCCAATTTTAGGATGAAAATCAGTAGCAATTATTGCATGAAAATCAGTATTTATTTCGACTGAAAATCAGTCTTGTTCATTGGATGATTTTCAGCACTCCTTTTTAGGTTGATCCGATAAAATCGCCATCATCGTCGGCCTCGCCGGCGTCACCGTCGTTCCTGCCTCCGTGCTGTTCCCCGCCGCCGCATCACCATCGTTCCTGCTTCTGTGCTGTTCCCGCTGCCGCGTCACCGTCGTCGTTGGTGTCGTAGCGGTAGGGGTTGCGCGCCGTGTGGCGGTGGCGTTGCGACGGCTCTTGCGCGCTGTGAGGGGTGGCGGTGGCGGCGAACTCGTGCGTGGCGATGGGTTGGAAGCGGCGGCCACGGGCTGTGTACTGGAAAGGGGAGGCGGCCACGGGGACTTAGGTCCGTAGCACAAAAACAAAAAACAAAAGAAAACGTATCTTTAAGGGGCCGAAGCCCAGCAGCGGCGGGGGGTGTGGTGGTGGTGTTGCGGCGGCTCTTGCGCGCTGTAAGGGGTGGTGGTGGCGGCGAACTTGTGCGTGGCGATGGGTTGGAGGCGGTGGCCACGGGTTGTGTGCTGGAAAGTGGAGGCGGAGGCAGCCACGGGGACTTAGGTCTGTGGCACAAAAACAAAAAAAACAAAAGAAAACGTATCTTTAAGGGGCCGAAGCCCAGCAGCGGCGGGAGGTGTGGGGGCCAAGGGACAGGGCGTGGTGGTGTGGAGGATTGCGTGCCCGCAATGTTGTCCCTGGAGTAGAGGGGGTGGCCGGTGTGCAAAGGCAATACCTGGAAGAGGACCATTAGAAGATTAGTTAGAAGGAAAAAAAAAACAAAAAAAGAGCAAACGCACCAGTTCAGTTGTTCAGTATGTTCAGTTGTTGAACGTTGAATGTTGAAACGTGAAGTGTTGAAGGGTGCCCGGTGTCGACGTGTCAGGCTCACTTTCCCATGCCGCAGATTCAGCCTCCGCCAGACCTTTTTTTTTTCTAAGTCGAGTGTGCGTCTACTACCACGACCGTGACCGCCACCGGCCCCACCGATGTCCACCACCGACGCCACTCCCACACGCGGACTCCGACCACAAGCCACCACCACCACTCCGAGGCAAGCCCCACGCGATGACGCACGCGGCGTGGTGCAAGCCGCCTGACGACGACTCGCACGATGACCACCGATGGCGCGAAGATGTGTGACAACAGTGCGACGATGGCGCGACCACGACACGACCACGGCGCGAGTCGGCCGCGCGAAGACTACGCCGACGGCCGTGCAATGACGGCGCGACCACGACCGCTACCACGACGACTACCACGACCACGACGAAGCAGCCGGTGACGAAGCGGCGGCAGAGGGGACGGCGGCGGGGACGACGGGAATGGCAACAGCGGGATTGGGACGGCGGTGTGGGGGATGCCAACTCAGACAGATATCGATATCGATGTGTGCATGTTGTGCTAATGTTACTGCAGATATAGGATGATATTCATCTGTGATTTTCAGTCATCCGGTCATAGACGTGCTTTAGGATGACAATTTAACACTGTTTTGTTTTGCGTGATTTTCAGTAGGTAATAGAATCATTTTATTTGGATGATTATCAGCACCACAAGTTAGGATGAAATGAAATCATCCACTAAGTCATCTACGCTAGGCTGAAATCTGAAAATCATTACCAGATTGGATGATTTTGATCCAAATTGACGTTCACAGTGACGTCAGCTTCTCCCATTACAAAAACATCTTGTGATTTAGTGAGGCTGGCAGCTTATATGAGTGAGAAGGACGAGTACGTGAGAGTTTGGAGTAGAGCTTATGCTCCTATCTCCGCAGATCCCTGGTATTATATCCGGCTTATTCTACGGTAATTTATCGATTACATAATTATATGGTCTGGCCTCGGGTTGTCTTCGGCAACGTTCCGGGCCTCGATCTCAACACTCCCCCTCAAACTGAGGGTAGACCATGTTGTTATAATAAAGCGCTTGGTGGAAGGAACGTGATGGGTGCATCAAAAAACCTCCTGAAAGAAGGAAAAAGCTACCATCATATATTCCTTCTCTACCTTTGGCATTTGCGCACGAAGTTATTTATTCGCTCTTATTTTTCTGATTTTTCCGATTTCCGTTCTTAGCGTGCTGGCTCCAGATCCATGTTCTGTGACTGTGGACTCTGTGCTCCCCCTCACGCTGTATAACGGATCGGTTATCTATATATTGGACTCTCATTTCTCTTTCCTTTTGCCGCAGACACATTACTACCCCTTTTTGGGTGTGCCCCATTGGGCTTGTGTCGCGCATCTCGTCAGATGCTCCCCTTTACGCTGTCCTCCATGTGCGCACATGGGAACATATCGTTTTTGGGATTTACGGCCTAGGAAATGTTATTTTGTTTTATATTCTCTCCGATTTATTCCTTTTTACTCCCCGTTGGCACAGGCAGCTATCGCATGGCCTGGTGTCGCCTTTGTCATCAGCTTTGCCCGTCGGCTTTGCCTTTGACTTTTGCGCCCATGGCAGCGTGCTCCTTTTACAGGTTGTCTCTTCAAGCTGTCGCAATGCCCGGTGTCGTCTTTGTCATCGGCTTTGCTCTATTGGCCTTTGCCTATGACCTTTGCGCCCAGGGCTGCGCGCTCCCCTTTCGATCTCCCCCTCGCGCGGCACATCGGGTGCGACCACGAAGTCCTCTGGAGGGGTGTCTAGGGATAGAGATTATCGGAGGGTAAGTCCCTTTTTATATTTTATGTTACTTTGCGGCTTTTGGTCCGTCTGTACGACTTCTTGTCGTCTATACGGCCTTTGTTCCGCTTCCCTTACTGACAATGCTCCTGGCTATTTTCAGGTATGTCACTGTCTTTCTTTTCCAGGGAATTCTTCCTCAACGCTATCGGGTCTTTGCCCGTACGTGGGAGAACTGTTGCGCTATCGGGTCAGGCTCTGCCGCCGCCCGTGCACATTCGTTGGGTGCGTCGTCTTCTCCCCATGGGAGGTACGTCTTTATTTTCTTGCGTTCACGGCCTTTTTTTTTTTTTTTTGGTCCGTCTTCGCAGTTCCCGACTATCTCGGGTATGTTCTCATCTCCTTATAGGAGGTACTGTTCCTCTACGCGATCGGGTCAGATTGTCAACACCGCCCGTGCGCGGGAATCTTTCATGCCTTACGCCATCGGGTCTGGTTCTTGGCTACCGCCCGTGCGCATCACTTCACTGCTCTTCCCCTACGCCTTCGGGTCTTACTGTACCATTGCCCATGCGCGGGAAAACAGTCATGTGCGCGCTATCGGGTCGGTGTTATCACCGCCTGTGCGTTTTTTACTTATTCTTCCTCTACGCTATCGGGTTTGGCTGTGCCATTGCCCATGCGTGGGAGAATCCTCATTGGTACGCTATCGGGTCAGGTTATCACCATGTTACCGCCCGTGCGTCCATTCGGCTCAGTGGCTCATTAGGTGCGTCATGTCATGTTCACGGCCATCCGTGACTATGCTCATGTAACGTCTGTGTTTTTGTATATTCGACCGCTTTCGCTGGGATGTGAGGGGTATTACCTCCTCCGCAGTCTTTTCGTTTGCGGCCCACGCCTCGATATCGGGCGTTTCAGGTCCTGCCTGTATTCTCTGGTAAGCATTTTACTTTTTTAGTACGACTCACTTTTCTTTATCATCAAACAGTCTCGATTCACGACTCCGATCCGGCCATGATCGATTTCGATATCTCCGTCTGCGGCCACTTCTCCTTCAGCCGCGATCTCTGGGGTGTGAGGAGTTCGTTCTCCTCCCCCTCAGGATCTTCAATTATGGCTCTGCCGTGTTCTCCGGCGTTCTACATCCCGCCTGCGCGGCGTCTTCGACAGCGTCATCTTTCGTGGCGTCTGCCTTTTGCGCCATCAACTCCTCATGTCGCCGCCACTTTTTCGACCTCGTCCGTTACCGTCTGATTACCCCACTTCTGGGCACATACGGCAAAGACTTCATTTGGGCCTTGCTACCTTTTACGGTGCGTTTATCATACGCATCTTGGCGCTATGGCTGACTTAATGATATGGCAGGTATAGGTATTATGCCGCTCGTCTCACGAGTCGGCGTCGGGCTCGTACTCGCCCATTGTCGTGAGCTGCTCGCGCAAATCGGCGAGTCAGTCAAACGTTCACGTATGCCGTCGTTCCCGGTGCAGCGTTCATCGAGCTGTCACTGGGTCGTGTCGTCAAATTGCCCGCATTTCCGGCGTCGTGGCACCGTGACGGACATTCATTTCCGGCGTCGTGGCACCGTGACGGACATTCGGTCGTGGTACGTCACCCTAGTATTGGGTCCGTCCGCGATTAACAATTGTCTCACAGCGCAACGCCAGCTCATGGCCGTCTGTCTCGCGCTGGGATCATATGCTCATCAAACACATTCACCGCGTCTCTGCACGCCGTGTGTCACGACTAGGCTTGTGGACGCTTACTATACGGTGATGACTCCCTTAGTAAGTAGTAATCAGTCATGGACTCGCATCAGTCAGCCGTCGTAGTATCACATGTTTGTAGTGACGCTATGACTCATTCCTAGTAGTAGCGGTAGTAGGGTTCGAGCTACTTACGCTACTAGTTACTCGGATTCGGGAGGAGCTTTAAAGCTGCCTCAATCATGTATAAGTAGTACGATGCGAAGACCAGAAGTCCTCATTCTGGTCTTCTTCAATCGCCATCATTCATCCTCTCCTTGTGATCCTCCTAAGTGTCTGCTACCTCGTCCGCTTGTCTCTGGTAGAGCAAGTCGGCCTTCACGAACGCCTAGTGGAATACGCCCTAGTGCTCTTTACGACCACGTGCATTAGGAAGCTGTGTACTCGTGTCACGTGACCATAGAGTCGCAAGAATTCGCTAAGTCGTCAGAACGCCCTTTCGCTGTCCAAGTCGGACTTACGCCAGTGGCGGCGTTACACCGTGGTATCGCTCATCTCTATGGATGTAGCACATCTCGCGACGGCGGACATCCTCCTCTTTATCGAATCGCAACATTCCCGTACATCCACTCTATGACGGGGACATAGGGATAGCCGCTCACGCGACTGCGTGCTCTGTAGCACGTCGCTCATTTTGGCCGACTTTCCGTTCCGCCGTCTCCTGCCTCTCTTCCGGGCTTCTCCGGCAACGGTTTTGTCCGTCCACATCACCCCTTGTAAGGTGAGTCAAAGTTTTCTAATCGTACTGATTCTATCGCTCATCTCGGTGTTCATGGCACCGGCGGCGACGATCCCATTTATCGAGCCGTTGTTGACTCTGAGCCTGTATCTGCGGCGTCTCTCTACACCAGTTCACGGTACGTTGTCCTCTCGGATCCGTCCGCGACTGACGTTTTCTTCGTTTGCACCGAGCAATAGGGGCTATACACGCGCACACGCTGGGGACGATATTCGCGTGGTGCACGCGCTCGGGATCATAAATATACTGCTCAACGCGATGCGTCTGTCTCGCGCCGGCATACTGGGTAAGTTTATTTCCCAGTTTCTTCTCTACTCTGCGCGGCGGTAGCTCATAGGCTATCTGTCTCGCGCTTACTAACACCAGTTCGATCCACCCGTGTTATTCACGGTGTCGGAGTCGTTCCGCCCGTGGCGTTCATCTGCACGCCGTGCCCTTTCAGGTGCTATCAGTCGCGCGTGATGTCATGGGGATGCCAGTGTCGTCTAGTGACGCCTGGCTCATATCGGTATATGTGCTCATCAAGAAGCTCGATTGGCCTGCGACGTTCGTTTGTACGCCTTGCCCTTCTGTAAGGTGCGATCGGTCGCGCGCGACGTCGTGGGTCCAACACTGTAAGTGGTCATCCTCTGGAATGCCGAGCTAATACAGGACGCCTGGGTCATTTCCAGGTTCGACGAGTATCTGGTTCGATTTTCGAGCGCGGAGTCTAACTCTCCCGCGCGTTTCTCATGCCTAGCCAGCTCGCGCTGGCTGTCTGGCATCAACTGCATGCACGCCGTGCCCTCTCGCAAGATGCTATCGGTCGTGCGCTTTGTGTCATGGCGCGATCAAATTTATTCGCGCATGGCTGATTATTCTCGCGCGTTGGGCTGGATGCCCGTGTCACCCAGTTCGTGCTGGATGCCCGAGTCATCGGGTCCGCGCTATATCAGCTGCGCTCGATGTTCGACGGTCTCGAAGGATAGGGGTAAGTTTCTATATCCACTCGCGCCAAACTGTGCTCTGCAGTTTGTGTCGTTGGGCGGTTCAGCTGAGCTTCGGGAGCTCCCTCTGGTTGGGATCAGGATGTTCATGTCATCTGTCCCAATCTCTGAGGAGTGTTTTGTAGTTATCGCTTGTTTCGCGCGATAGGGGCTCAGTGTAGATGTATCAAGTATGGGGGGAATAATATATTTGATGTTCCTTGCTCATCTGGCTATTCGCCAGGGCCCATAACCTCTTGTGATTTAGTGAGGCCGGCAGCTTATATGAGTGAGAAGGACGAGTATGTGAGAGTTTGGAGTAGAGCTTATGCTCCTATCTCCGCAGATCCCTGGTATTATATCCGGCTTATTCTACGGTAATTTATCGATTACATAATTATATGGTCTGGCCTCGGGTTGTCTTCGGCAACGTTCCGGGCCTCGATCTCAACAAAACAAGGTTCTCTCTTACTTATCCCTTGCCGAGTGCCATCTCAACAACCTTCCTGGGCCACCGTGTCCTGTCCCGCTCCTCAATGTTCGCCGGTACATGGAATGGCGCTATCAATGTCCTTCCAGGGTCTCATCGTGGTCCAGTGGCGTGACAATGGCCTGAAAGTTTGTGATTTCCCCCTCAAGCGTTTGCGAAGCACATACTAGGATTGGGACACAGGTGGAGCTCACGCGAACCACTTGGTTGGCTTCGTCTGCTCACTGCAATGGAAGCAAAGGTACATCACAACACGTTTCGAGCTGGGTGGTCGTCTCATTGACTCTCACCTTCTGTTAGCCAGTTCCTTTGTGCAGTCACGTTGAGCGCCAGCCCGACATTGCCCTCAAGCTGCAGATAGAGCTCCATGAAGCTTTTGACACCAAGACCTCGTTGCAGTCGCTTGCACACACTCTCCAAAGGACAGGTTACACCATGAAGACGGTACGTCGCATTCCACTTTATCAACACTGACAAGCTCAATCCCGTACATACGTCACGCAGCCCGCTCCAGAGCGAATTGAGCAAGACCATGCCGAGTTTCAGACCCTCATCGACACACATTACAGCCCATTTTAGCTGATGCGAGCCACTTCAACCAGCTCACATTGAGGAGGCTGGACACGTGATCGATACGAGGCGAATCCGGCCTGAGTGAGTTCTTTCTTCAGTGTTCCAACATTTCCCCTGCCATCTCCCTGAACGGTACCATCTTGGAGTTCCTGAGAACGCGATCACGGGTGACAACTTTTACCATTCTGTCCATGCATGCTAAAGTCATGCTCGCTCTAGTCAAGTCACGATCCCCGATGTCTCTCGGAGACTCTCTCCTGAGTGGCCACCACCGGCTCTTCAATACAGTTTTCTTTTGTATTCCATATACACAATATATCGAAATTTGTCGGGCTTTATTGCGTCTTGTGATGCATCCTCACAGGCTTCGCACCTGCAAGTTCGACTTTGATATTTCCTGTGTTGGTTATATAATTCGCTTTTTAATTATTACTACAAATAATTTGTGTGAGAAAAAAAAACGGCATGCTTCCCGGAGAACCCATTCAATCTCAGCCCTATGCTATAATCGGGTCGCGAAGGGCCTATCGAATTGGATCTAGCTGTAGCCGAACGTGCGAACGAGCGCATGTGTCGCGCTTTGCATGTACAGCATCTCGCCTCCGATGCCGATCGCGCGAGTCGGACATTCGCTACGCCAACCTTACATGATATAAATCGCCAGGAGACGAACGCCCGGGTACAGCAGGAGATCCCGTCGCTTCACCATACTATATCCGATTACCAGTAATGTTGACTCAGTTCAGCCTGAGACATAGAGTCATGGGGTCTTCGTCATTACGTGGTGAGGTTCTTTGGTAGTTTTTGGCCGCCAGCGCGAGCTTGTGACAGATACGGCACGAACCCAAAAGCCTCTGGAGATATCAAGCTTTAAAATTGAGCGAATGAGTCACCTGCTTGCTCTGCGGATAGCACGGTTCACAAGACCCGTCCGGACCCGAGTTGCGCTAACAAGCGAGTTGGCTATACAACCCGAAACGAGATTGTTTCGACTAGACACCGCCATCCGCCATGATATCATATGCTGAGCAGCTGAGTGTCACCTTTAGCATCTAAATCAGGAAATAGCTGACTCAGCACCATAGAAGTGAGGGTGTGGACGGTAGAGACTTTTGCGAGAGAAGTCTAAAACAATTTGCGTTGCGAAAGACTACAGCAAGAGAACGTATGGGGGTACAAAGTGGTACATATGGTACCTGTACAGTATAGCAAAACATTTGACATCCATCCGAAATGATCCTTCCAAGTTCCATTTCCAACAGACCCCATACACGTGTGCAGAGGTGAACGATTCAACGCTTCCAGGAGAGACGGCCTGACGATAGACACCTTTCAGTGAAAACAAGAGAAGAAATAATGAACAAGCAAAAGAAAGAAAAGAAGCAAAGACTGAGATCGGCTCCGAAGGCAGGAGCTAGTCATCCTCTAAAGAAAACGAGAACAAGGATGACGGTTGGGCGTCTACTCCCGGTCCCGGTCCCTCGACCCCGCTGAGCTGGAGGTATAGCTATCCACACGGCTCGGAGGCCGCGACGTCGACATGTGCCTGCTGCGCCTCCTCGAGCGGCGCGGTTCCTCCTCCTCGTCGACGATCAACGGACGCTCGATGCACACGAGCTCGAGCATGCACGGCATGACGACATTAAAGCGGTCGAGCACGAGCGCGTCGTTCATCTGCATCCCGCCAAACATCGTCTGCGGGCCGAGCCAGTCGAGCGCCTTGAGCCCGTCCCCGAGCTGCCCGCCAGGCACGCCCGCGTTGCGCGAGCGGTTGTAGTGGTACGCGTCGCGGATCGCGCGCCGCTTGGCGCCCGACGCGCCCTCGTAGTCCTCCTTGCGCAGCCGCCGCTGCAGGTGGTCCGAGAGCTGCTCGATCACGTCGCCGCAGGTGACGCCGATCGCCGGGCTGGCCGCCTTGATGTCGAGGATCCAGGGGAAGACGTTCGAGACGAGCCGGATGTCCGTTACGCGTGGGAACGTGGCGGGCTCCTGCCGGCCATTGGACCAGGAACGGTGGGAGGGGTCAGTCGAGCGGTGGCAGTGCGCGGTGGAGAACAGCATGTTCCAGCGGAGGTGCGCGCGCTCGTCGTCGTCGCCGATGGGAAGGAGCAAAGGGTTGATCTCCAGCTTCGTGCCGACAGCCTTGATCAGGATTGGCTCTAGCACGGGGCCATCTGTAAAAATAGCACAACGGGGTCAGTTGAATATTATATCACGCAAGCAAGCGGCTCGCGTACAGTGTGGTCCCGCTGCGAAATGACCGATCTTGTCGTAGCGCTCGGCGCGTGTGAGCCGTTCCGGCTGGCGCGGCGGTGCAGCGGGCGGCGGAGGACCCGGCGGAGGGTAGGCCATCGGAGCGGGGACCCATGCGGGGGTCGCATAGGCCATCGGATACCCGTGTGGTGGCATAGCAAATTGCGGTGCGGGAGTGGCGTACTGAGGCGCGAAACCGTGGGCTGGGTGGGCAGCCGGTGGCGGTGCGTACGGGCCTGGAGCGAGGTGGGGGTTCGTTGGGGGCAGGGGCTGGGCATATGCGCCGAACGCAGAGAAGGGAGTAGACATAGGGCCTGCCCATGGCGAGTGGATCATGCCCGGCATCGCACCTGTAAGGATTTGCGTATGCCTGCTGTCCGGCTTGTGGACCTATCCAGTCTGCAGAGACGCCAGGAGGGTGGTGCTGTGGGCCAGGCGCATGGCTGGGTGGGGGACCAGGAGGAGGGCCACCGTCTGGAAGTTGGACGGTGGGCATATAGTAGGACCCAGGAGGAGCCATGGGGGGCGGAACGAAAGGTGTGCCAGTGTACGGGGAGTAAAACGCGTTGGGTGGAGGAGACAACGTCGAAGACTGGAAGCGGTGTAGTCGGGGGGTGGGGCGGTGAGGACAGTATTTTGTAAGCAATTTTTGTGAGCTATGCTTACCTGGCTGGGCGACATCGGGACTACTGCTGGAAGGACGGCAGGGGAGTGTCCTCCTGGGCTTCCGAAATCAGGCCGAGGAGGAATGAAGGGAGTAGCAGGTTCGGAGTCAGGCATGATGGAGGCACGTCAAAGTTTTCCACGGGTTCAGCTGCTCCCACACACAGGATTAGAGACAAAAAGGAGAAGCGGAAATAGGTCGGCGCACCAAGGAAGAGAATGGGCAACTGGCGTCGTAGTCCGGAGTTGACTCAGAGGTTGACTCAGAGGTTTTGGCTGTTGAGTATGAGATAAGATTTGGCGGAATAGAAGAAGCAGCACGCGGGTATCAAGGAAAAGCGCGCAAGTTCAGCGCGGAGATGTGATGTGTATGGGTCGAAAACGTACGTGACAAAGTCCAGACGGGCCAGGTCGGGCTCGATCAGGGTTGGACCAGGGTGAAGGGTACACCTAAATTTCCTTTAAAAGGCGAACTGACTGTTTTTGCCAGCCCCGGCGATGCGATTGGAGCTGTCCCACGTAGCGAGCGAGCGAGGTCGTCCCCGACAGTCGAGCCCCGGCACCCGAGGAACGACCGGCGAGCCAACGCCGAGCTCACGAGCGAAAGACTCGTCGACGTCGAAACACGTGTAGCATCACGGGACTCACGTCACTCGACCATGTGACCATGCGTCTAACTCTATTTCTGTAGCACCACTACAAAGCACGGCTTCGACTCTTCCATACATTCCAGATGGTTGCATGTGATTAGGATGAACCGAGTAGAAGGAATAAATTTGCAGGTCATATCCAAAAAAAGATACAAAGCATAGATTCAATACAACGGGAGCGAGCCGCACTACAAAACCACAGTCCTCTAATTCGCATAAGTCTCCAATTTCATCACAAGGATATTGGGAGCGGTGAAACCGAGACGCTGCTCAGCGTACCGCTCGTCACGGTTCATTTGGTCAAAGAAATGTGCCTCGCACAACCAATCTTTCGCAAAAGCAATCAGTTGTACACCCGAAAGGCCGATAATACATAATAGGATACATACCAACTCGCTTGAGACGATTGAGTGGCGTCGGGGCTGGAGACGAATAGAATCCGTTCCACTGAGCCCCACCGCCGCCGAGGCCTGCGGCATTACGAGCGGCGACCTGCTTGATCCGTTCCTGGATGCGAGGCTGTGTTGCAGAGAGCTCAGCCTCAGTGATCACGTTTTCCACATAGCTAGTGTATGTAGTCAGAAATATGAATATCCCAGATGAGAGGAGCGGGTGCCTACTCCTTGTGCATTTGTCCGCAGATATCCCCAAGTGTGATTCCCGCCTCGTTTCGTACTGTGGTGCACCACGGAGAACGTTCGGTGACGATGTGGAGAACCGACACTCGTGGAAGGGTAGCAGGCTGATTCACTGCCTCAAACGGGTGGTCGCGGTCCGTTTGCTGCTCGTTAAAACCCCCAGTGTACCCTGCGCAGGCAGACGATTATTAATGTCCGATTGGTGGTCGGAAAAGGGATGCACCAGTGAGAAGGTTGAAGATGAGGATGAAGCTGTGGGACTTGGTGAGGATAGGGTGTATTTGTAAATTTGGTTTGAGAAGATAGAGGTCCGTTTGAGTGAGGACAGGCCCATCTGAAGCATGGATGAGAGGAGTTTAAGGAGGAGACATCAGTGCGTACATGCATTCCCAGTTGACCAACGGTCGACACGAACGTTATCCATCATTAGTTAATCTGTGAATGGTAGGTGGAAAAGGGCTGAGACAACCAAGGGCGTGCACACATCGCCTCGATGAGCTGACTCGATTCGGATTCGGCCATCGCCAGAGCTTATCAATTTTATTAGATAAGATAAGATATATCCACCGCGGCACTTGGGCAGCGTAACCTTTGACTCATCACTCGGACATCGATTCTTTACGAACCATCAGTTTCTGACATCTAGAACCCGCCTTTGATCAGGGAGGCGCAATAATGGCTCCAAAGGGTGGGAACGCGAAGAAAGAGAGTGGCCGTGCCAAGAAAGCCGAGAACGAAGCGAACAAGCGTGCAGCAGCGGAGGAGGCAAAGGTCTGCATCTCACCACCGATTTACCCTCATTTTGTTGAAACCCAATCATAAAGGAAAGCGCAGAGGCCTCCAAGTGGGACGACGGCTCACGATCTACCAAGAAAAGCAAGGAGGACAAGGAGGAGAAGCGCAAGGCAGAGCTCGCGCGCAAAGCGGAGAACGCGCGGCTGCTTGAAGAAGAGGAGGCGGCTCTACGCGCAAAGAAGGCCGCACCGAAGCCTCCCGCGAAGAAAGGGCATCCCAAGCCTGCGGGTCCGGGTGCCATCGCTGCGGGAGATGGACTCCCCGACCCAACTCTTGCCGCGGAGAGCCCCAGCAAGAGCGGTGATGAACCCCCCAAGGAGCTCGAGAGTTTCGCCGCTACTGGAATTGACAATGCCCTCGACTTGCTCGAGGTCGTCACCGCGAAAGTGGACAAGGCGAGCATCGGGAATCAGGCGGCAGGCATTGAGAAGCACCCAGAGGTGTGCAATTTCGCGTTTCTAGTTCAGACTAGTCGCTCGTCTCTGACACGATCGTATTCTGTAGAGACGATTCAAAGTAAGACATCCCTTAGTTTTGCATTAAACCTGTCATAGCTGACGTTGTATCAAGGCGGCTTTCAATGCATACATCGAGCGTGAACTGCCGAATATTCGGGAAGAGGTACCCTATTTATTTCCACGTATCGATGACTCTGGTCTTATAAAGTCATACTTTCAGCAACCCGGGCTGCGCCTCCAGCAATATAAGGTTTGCCACCCTTGCGTGTAATCTGTGAACACTCTTGATCTTTCGTGGCCTCATTAGGATCTCCTGTTCAAGCAGTTCCAGAAGTCACCCGAGAATCCGTGCGTTATTTCCTTTCCTTATCCCTGATCCCTAAATCAAACTAACTTGTATGACATTGGCAGGTTCAATCAATCAACGGTGGATTACAATGCTACGAACGAGGACAAGGTAGACGTTCTACGTCGGAGGCAGGAAGAAATCCGCGAACGGCTGCGCGAGAAATCCTGAGGGCGTTTTCTCTAGGTACCAACAGTTGGCGCGTAGGTATTATGCTGTGGTAGCTGTACGATTGTACTGGTATTTGATAACCGGATTTGGCAATGTTTGTCATTGTGCTGCCACCGCAGTGCGGCTGTACAAGTACTTATGTAATCGACTCGGAACGACACGCTGATGTTCATTTTTTTTACTCCGAAAAAATCCTGTTCAAGGGTTCTCAAATGCCTGGGCTGATCCACGACATGGACTCCTCACCAAACATGGCTGAATCACCCACCCCAACAGAAGACTCAAAGCGCACCAACACACTCGTGCTCACCCAACTACCAACCCCCTTCTTCCATCCACGAGTCATGGACGCTCTACGCGACCATTTCGCAGCTCACGGCAAGATTCGTGCATGGGCCCCTCTACGGACATTCGCACGTGTCATCGTCGTCTACGAATCCGAGGACAGCGCAGACGAAGCCAAGACGCACAGCGACGGGCTGCACATCGATGCCACTCCAGAGACGTACGTACGCCCACACGCCTTCACCCTTCCCACATATGCCGATCCGATCGATAGCCCGGCGTTCGTCCTCCGCGCATTCCGTGCAGACCCGACCCCAAAGACGCCGCCCGGCGGCGCGCACCTCCGCCCGCCTGCGATCGAGAAGAACTTCCTCATCTCGCCCCCGGGATCGCCCCCGGTGGGCTGGGAGCATGTCGTGGAGGAGCCGCCCAACTCGACGCCCCTCGCGGAGGACCTCATCGCCGCGCTGCGCAAGCTGCAGCTCACTGCGGGCACTGCGGCGGCGGGCGGGCGTGAGATGTTGCTCGATCCGGAGGACGGCGCGGGTATCGGGGTGTACGTCGAGGATTGTGATATGATGGAGCAGGGCCTCGACGAGGAGCCGGACTGGGTGTATGGCGAAGATAACCCGTCTCGCTTGGTATATAAGCCCATCCCGACAGCACTCCCACCACTAATACCCCCGTGACCGTGACGCCCGTTCAAGTTTGCGGCCTTTGGTATGTACCCCGATCAATACTACTTCTTTGTCGCATCTGCTCCTTGGGATGATATCTTTCTCAGACCTGTTCTGACCCTCACGGGTATGCGGAACACTTTAACATGCATGGCTTTCTGAATCTCTTTCTCCGATTTCTTACTCCGCACTCCATTGATTGCCGAGGCTGATTGGCGATATTCTTTTTTATGCAGGCACCTGTCTCACCCGTCACTGGACCACTTCTGACCTAGTGAGCATTGACTTTCTCTTGTTTGATGTGATGAACACCGTTCAGACCTGTTCTGTAAACACATGTGAATGTGAAGACAAACAACAAATTGCCTTTTTAATCTGATCTTGGCCATTTTTGTTATGCGTAAAAATGAGGGTCGCTGACAGCCTTTTTTTACAGTTGTATCTAACGCAGCCATTCACTGTAAGAACCTTTGCAATCCAAGCGCTGTAATGTACTGTCATCGATGTAGACTAAACGCATGCATGTATGGTAGAGCCATTCTTTTCATGCGATCACAGGACTTTTTTGCTTTAATGAACAGTCTGGTCGTTCGATGTGTCAGTGAAGTGGTAGTGTGAAGGTGAATTATAGAACGAACGAACTCAAAGAATATCACAGGGGAAATAGCGCCGGGTCGAACGCCCGTCTCTTGTTCGTGGGGGGGTTGTATATGCGGGGGCACAGGGTGAAAATGAGATAAGGGAGTGATGGCAAGCACGAGAACTCAGTGTCGAAAAAGGTCTGTGGCGGGAGACGGACCATCGCTACGGCGCGAGGGAGAACTTCCCTGCGGACCTCCGTCGCCCGAGGAAAGCGGTGAGTGACTAGCAACCCGGAGGGGTCTCGGTGGCGTGGCGTGATAACTAGTCATCGCTTCGTACCTAGACCGACATGACCGGGCGACCGATAACCCACGCCGTGCAAGGTGTGGCGGGCAGAGCGCTGGGCTGACTGACGGAGCGCGCGCGACGGACTCGGACACGGCGGAGAGGAAGAGTCCAGTGAGAGTCTCGACTGCGTCGGGCGGCCTCGCTAGCGAGAGTTGACAATTTTCGCGACTGGGGGTAGGGCAATTGCTTGGTCTGGCTCGAAAGCCGGATACTTAGGGCTAGCACCATCGTACCAAGCTCTTCATGTCCGTATCGCCTTCAAACGCCTGTGTATCTGACAGGAGAAACTAGCACCATGTTCGGATTGCGAACCAGGGCTCCTTGAGTACCTGATGGCGGGTCTAACATTTGAGTAGCTAGTAACAATGTCTCGAACAAAGGAAGGACTCACGGCGGAAATTACTGGTGGTGCGATTTTCGGTATGGTAACGTTCGCGACGTTTCGCGACGTCTCCAGTAAGTGATTGTTAATAAAAGCCTCAACTGTAAGGATCTAGAGAAGGGGAAGGAAAGTCTTGTTATGTGGTGGAGTTAGGTGGGCGCGGTAAGTTTGTTAGCGTCATGGTACAATGCAACAGTGACAGACGATGAGTAAAAAGGGCGGCGCCTCTAAGGCCAAAAACAGGGTACCTTCGGCATGCGTTTTGGGATAGCTGAGGTGCTGGTCGGCGATTTGTAGATATATTTCCCATCCACGTCAAAAACTTGGCGACGACGAGGCTGGTCCGATATGTGATAACAGAACCGACATCTCAATGATGACCCTAAGTCAGACTCGGGGTTCAGGCTAGGGCCACGCAAGCAATTTCGGACGGTAGTGTGAGCCTGGGTGTTTGGGGCAACACAAAAGGTAAGCCTCTGCGTCGATTCGAGAGAGGAAATCGCCAATCGCCCCGTACAACGCGGATGGACTATAAGGAAGCTAGAACGACGGTCTCGATGTTGAGAGGGCACCGTGGAAGGGCTACAGTCCTGGGAGTGACGGTCATTATCAATATATCGTAATGCTTCTCGCCTTCCTGGGCACTAGTAGCCCTAGAGTGAGTGCCATGGCAGCAGGTGCGATGCCTCCCAGAGTCCCAGTTTCGATAGATAGCATCGTTGACCCATTCAGGTGTACCTGCGTTCATTATTTCTACCGTAAGACACTTGCAGAGCCCCGTGAGGTGTTCTGTCGGTTGATGTCATGGAAGTTTCCCTATATCCGCTCCTGGCCCTTATCGTATTCGAAGCTCTTTGACAGCGAATAAGGCAAGGGCCATGAGGCGCTCTGGATATCAATGAAACCGGACGGAAAGCACCAGGGTCGTGGGCACAAATCAATTCCCGCATCTGATATCATGGACTATGCAGCACGTTGCAAAATTTCTTGGGCATAGGGATTAGAATACCTTCTATACCCATTTAGGCGCAGAAATCCTGGACTAGGGGGGGAGTACAGACCACAAGAAACGAACGATGTGTCAACTGTCGAAGTGTCATATGCCCGCGCTGTAGAAAAAGGTGTACGGAACTAGTCATCTGAAATAAATACAGTATTAAAAAAAAAACTGAGGATTGAAGTGGGCGTGGGAACGGAAGGGCTCGCCTTCTTTTGTGTGGCGCCTTCAAGTTGTGCGCTAACTCCGCCGGAGCGGTCTGCTATAATGACCGCACAGGTACAGCTGTATCGTGATGGCGTCCGTGAATACTCTTTGAATTACCGATGTGGGCCGAACGACAAGATATCCAGCCCAAGAGCCCGGGTGTGTACTTGGCACCCGTTGCTAGTATTGATATAATATTAATAGATAGAACGCTCATGGCCAAACAAAGAAAATTTCACTGCCACGGTAATAACACGAGGGTGTAGAGCCGTCCTCTGACGGCTGCCAAGTTAGTTCAACGTGGTATTGACGTATTCTTGTACCCACAGTTTGAAGCATCGGCTGCACTTTGACTGGCTTAAGGTCCAGAGGGAAAAATAGTACTCGTAATACGATCTCCGGGAAGGGTGTGCCTTGATTCTTTCCGAAAACGACTTCAAGTTACTTACGAGGAGGATATCGGAATCTGCTCATACTAGAGGTGGTGCCATGCGATAATTGCGCACTGACTTTGACGCGTTCACAGCCGGAGCGAGAGCCACCCAGCCCTACGATATTGGTAGACGGGGAACACATGGCGTCACAAGGGCCCAATGGCATATAGCCCACTGTCTCGACCCCGTTAAACCAGGGGACGACTTTTCCTCACACTAGGGGGGTTTGTCCCGTGATGGTAATCCCTGAGCACTTTTAGCACCTCAAATACCCTGATCAATCCAGCAGACGGACAGTAGGAAGCACAGACCGAAAAAGCAGCGGTGCGGAACATACGCGCGACCAACGTAGAGTAAAGACAGGCCTTTCGAGGATCCTTTGTGAGCATTTAGGTGGGATTTTCTCTGGAACACGAAAGTGAAGATGGGGTCGAAATACGAATTCGACTTTTTTTGGTCAGGCCAGGTTGTTCCGATGTTCCGATCCTAGCTTGATATTCTCTTCTGGTAGCCCTCCACGTAAGAGTGTATTTCACTTAAGCGAGCTTCAAGGAGTAATAGTGTCGCTCTTGGTGTTGCTGTTCCGTCTTACGACCTGACTGTAGGAGCTTTGCAGTTCGGCGGGTTAGAAAATTACAAGTACACTGGGAACAAGAAAGGTCACATTGTTTCTTGATTCGCGAGTCAAGTATCTACGAGCGGCGTGAGGCGGTCGGAATCCGGGGCTGGGTCAAGTCGAACGGGAAAGGGCTGCAACACGGAAGCATCGAGCCGGCCCGGAAACCAAGAACATGGGACGCATACTTGGTCGCAGAAGCCTACGGGCTACTTTGGTTCTGAAAGCATGGCCGGCGTGTTATAAAAAGGGAGGCTCGTTGTTTTCTCCTCCCCAGTACAAAGTTCAGCTTCAGCTTTTCAAGATTTCCACAGCCTCAATCTAGACTTCGCAATGGTGCCTTACAAACCTATCGTCTCCTTGATCATCGCGTTCGCTGCAGCAAGCAGTGCCACTGCTTCTGCTACCCCATTGCACAGGAGGGGCGATGGTGGATATCCTCCCCCATATGCACCGCCGGTCCCCCGTACCCAGTGCTCCGGAGCACGTTCAAAGTGTTGCAATGAATACACTTCTTCCCAAAACCCATCCATGGTTGACCTCGTTGGATCGCTAGGCTTTGTCGTGGGGGTTGCGACGGGTTGCTCGGCCCTCGGTTCGACATGGTAACACTTTTTTGTCGCCATAATATGCGTAAGGAGCTAACATATCGGCACAGCAATAACCAAGCGGTTTGCTGCACAAACACCCAAAGTCCGTGTCCCAACTTGCTTCCACTCGCGGTTTTTGCTGACGTCGGAATTATATCTAGATGGTCTCGTCAATATTGGTTGCTCCCCCATCAGCCTATAAATGCGGGTGCCACCGAAATCGCTGGAGGAGGGGTCGGCGTAGTTAAGACGTGGCGGATGTAGCTGGGAGTTTCTTTGTTATATTTATCCTTGCTTGACTCATAGTCGCCTTGGATGTCGTAAATGACTGTGACCGTTCGTCGTGACTCAGATGGTGTCGAATTCAGAGTGGAGTCTGTTGTTCATTAGGGACGAGCGAGCTCAAGTCGGCGCGAGATTATTACAAAGTTACTAAGCAGACAGTAAGGAGTATGTGCAGGTCAGCGGCCATCAGATAGTGTCGTAGGCGCAGGGCGCGTCGTTCAATAGTAATGCAAGAACAGCAATGATAGACTGGCACCTATAAGGAAAAGCAGTAACCACTTCCGACCGTCCCGCGCACGCCGTCGCGCTTCACGAAGCTGGACGTTCCCCTTCTCGACCATTTCGCTCGTTGCGATGGCATCCTCATATAGCTGGTCAGAGACTTCTGTTTGACGCGTAAGCTGAGCAATCAGCTCCGCTTGCAGAGCACTGATCTCGAGCAGACGGGCTTCAGCCTGCTGCACAGTGGCGAGCGAGTCTTCTGCCGAACGCAGAATCTGTGCATTCTCCGCCTCGAACTGCTGAATTTGAGATGCAGATAGTTCAACCTCGTCGTCCGAACCAAGTGGGTCCAGCTCCTCTGGCGGAGCGTGCTGAGGTGTAACCCAGCTTGCACCCAGTGCAGAAGAAGCGCTTCCGAACCAACTTGTAGACCCGGGCTGTGAGGCACCAACGTTCGTGCCTACCAACTCACGAGCCACGCCAGAACCGAGCGTGCGAGTGCGCTCTATCTCGCGGCGAACACGCTCCTCCTGCATGTCACGTTGCATCTGGCTGACTTGGGTAAGCCGCCGCGTGAGGTACCACGTGACTCCTGCGCAATGAGCCGAAACGAATTCCGACGCGGTAATGACATTGTCGGACAAAAGAAGGGCGGGAAGAAGGCGGTAAAGAGGATTGGATGTTCGTGCGACGCGCTCTGCGCGTTCTGAACCCAAGTTCAGCTACGCGGGTGGAGGAAAGAGTGCGTGGGAGCCACACTCACGCTTCTCCAATGACTCCATGCCGCGCACACGGTCAGCACAGCGCGCGAGGATTGTACGTGCTTGCATATCGATTTGGTCGCGCTCGGCATTCGTGAAGAACTTGATGTCTGCCCATGCATCAACACCGGTAGTATCGAGCGCGCGCACAGTCTGGCGTGTGGCTGGCGGGGGTCGCGCATGGACATCCAGGTACGCACGCCGCACGGCGGTGAGCATGCGCGTCAAAGAGGTGATATGTTGAAGCTTCTCGAGCGTAAGAACGAGTCAGCAAACAGGGATAGTGACTCACGATCGTGGAGGCCTCCTTCATGTATGCCTGCATGAATGGAGGAGCGCCATCCACTCGTGCTTCGCCCGGAATTAGGTGAGAAGGCTGCCTGAGTTTGGTTCGCCTTGAGTCACCATGCTCTTTGCGATTCTGGTTAACAAGAGCTCGAAATTGTTCTGTTATATTGTGTGCCATGAGAGCAAAAGGAGGAGACGAGGATGGGGAAGCGCTGATGACTTGAACAAAAGTGAACCTCGAACGGTTGTGGTCGTGTCGTGTCGGTGGACTCGTGGTGGCTTCGGGGTGTTGCCAAAAAAGGCAACTACTAAATTGGTGTGAGTCACGCTTAATTAGGAGAGTCTGTCGCGTGTTAGGGGCGATCGAGGGCGTCATTGGCAGGCATGAGGTCAGTCACTCCTCGCAGTGTACAAAAGCCGGTCGTCGTCTCGAGATTGTTTTCGTCTACCCCCAAATCCATATCCAGTCCATGTCACAAAACATAGAGGCTGCCCAGTTTCTCTCTCGGATCGCCACTTTGCCAAGGGGCCCCGTCTCTCTCGATCATGTCCTCCATCCGTCGCTTGATGACGAGGCCGAATTGCGCAAGCTGTTTGCAACCGACAAGGGCAACGCCCGTCTCAGCGACATCCACGTCGGTCTCGTCGATGTTTTTGCCACCCCGAGCGATATAAGAACCACGAGGGCACGTGTAGTCAAGGACGATGCAGATCGAGATGCTCAACACATCATGGCGTTGCCGAGCTCCTTGAGGCGCGAGGAAGGTTCCCCGGCTATGGTCGAGAGCCTCGAAGCGTTCAAGAAGAATTGGGGTATTTTCACAGAGAATTCACTTTCTCAACTGGTAGACTGGAGCAACGTCATTGCTGCTGGAGGGTCTGTTCAGGCGTGTCTGATGCCACTACCCAAGGTAGCGGCGGGCAGTAAAAGGGCCATGAGGAAATATTTTCACGAGAAGGCGTTTCCTTCGTCCGATGTTGACCTCTTTCTCTATGGTTTGACGGTAGAGGAGGTATGTAACGCCTTTTCCTTCTGCGATCCTTTTTTTATATGTTTGGGAAGGCGGAGCGCAAGATCGTCACCATATACGAAGCTGTTCGTGATTCGGTTCCTTGGGACGTCACTTGCGTCAGAACAAAGCATACAGTCTCCATTCATTGTAAGTAATACACATGATTGATATGTTGTTTGATTCACTGGAAATTGCAGCACAATATCCGTACCGTAGCATTCAGATTGTTCTTCGCCTCTACAGTTCTCCTGCTGAGGTTCTCACTGGTTTCGATGTCGACGCGCCGTGTTGCGCTTATGATGGCGATCGTGTGTGGGCGAACCCGCGTGCCATCGTATCCATGATGCGTCAGTCTAACATCGTCGATGTGACGAGGCGTTCGCCCTCGTATGAAGTCCGACTGGCCAAGTATTCGTCCCGGGGATTTGAGGTCTACGTCCCCGGACTAAAGCGCGACGAAATTGATCCAACGGTTCGTCCAGTTCGTTCATTTGGTTCATACTGCCCCCGCTGATGTACTCGCCAAGATCTACGAGCGTGCCGTGGGCCGCGTCCAAGGCCTTGCTCGCCTGCTCGCAATCGAGAAACTCGCAACTCCAGAGGCACGCAATCTGTATCAATATCGACGCAGTTTGCTGCGTGGTCGGCCAGTCAATCGTCGCCTACTATACACACCGGGTGGACGTAAGTACAAAGGTGACCTCAAAACGAACGCCGTGTTTAGTGGATTGGAAATGAGTGATTATGACGTCGTTAATCTGCACATCCCGTACGGTACTGGATGGGACGCCAGGAGAATCGAGAGGCTCATCTACAAAACTGTGAGTCCCAGAAAATTGCTTCAATGCCCGTGCTGATCGCCATGCCACAGGATTACAGTGCCAATTGTTAGTTGTCTGTTACACATGATCGGGTTCTCAGTACTAAGTGATTACGCGACAGCTCCGTACAACCCTAAGAACAAGAACCGTCGTCTCCATCGGCACTGCGCGTTCTTTGGCACAGTGGAGGAGTGTATCGAGGACTGTTGTGAAGTAGGACCAAACTCGTATTATGACGACATCTTGGTTGACACCCGCCGCCGTAGCTTTGTCCAGAACCCAAGAACGAAGAGGAACATAATCTACAAGACGAGGATGACAAGTCGTATGTTCGTGGCAGGATCGCGTGCGTATAGCCTTCCCTTTCGTGTGAGGTGATGTGAGGTACGAAGGTAATTTACTGATGACTTGCGCAGGTTCGTCGAGGAAGATCCCGGCAGACAAAGCATTTCCGGAAGCTTTAACCCCATTGACGAGGGCGAATGGAGCGAAACCGCCTACGTCCAAGCAACAGCCAAGTTTTTCGGTGCCATCAGCAAGAATGACGTGCTCGCGATCAAGCAGATGATCGAGGATGGAGAAGACCTCACCAATCGCCGGGACCATGTCGGGCGTACTCCATTGCACGTCGCTATCTTGTCCAACAGCGTCGAGGTCGGTTGCGTCCTTGTCGATGCCGGTGCTCGCATGACCGCACGGCTTGTTGGTGGGCGCACCTCTCTTCATCTCGCGGCACAAATGGGGCAGGTCGCTCTTGTGAAAAAGGTGCTTGAACGTAGCGCATATAACAAAGAAAAGGCGGAGGAGGAGAAAGGCAAGATGGGAGAAGCCGCTGCCTACAAGGAGACAGATGGCGTGCGTATGAGCAGCGAAGATGACTGGTCGTCCGACGAGTCCGACGATGACAAACCTCACCGAAAACCTCCGGTTTACACGAAAAAGGACGAGCTAGAAAAGGATTCGGACCATTGGAAGACGACGAAGCGGAGCCGGATGTATTGGACATTTCTATCCATGATTGGGACTTTGGGCTGACTGCTCTCGCCTATGCCATCATCTCCGGCTCGGTCGAGGTCGTTGACGCGCTGCTTGCTGCGGGTGCCGATCCTTGTTTCGCGGCCCATACGAAGAACGTGAACCCTCTGCACCCACTTACATTGACGATATACACCCAAGATGAAGAGCGCGCGGCGAAATCGCCGAACGGCTCATCGCTGCTCAGGCGATCTCATCGACGGCAGATGGCAGTTTATTCACGATATTCCATCGCATCGTAGCTGCGGGAAAGACCAAGATCGTAGCGTCGCTCCTTTCCCACGACCCAAATGCGAAGAAGGTTCTCAATAGTCCTGCTTGGTACGGGTGCGGGCTCGTGTTTCCCGTTGTCTCGACGATTATGGGTGGCAACTATGCGACACTATCCGTGTTGCTCGCGCATGGAGCCAAGCTAGTATATTTGCCGGAAGACCTCTCCAGGGCTGAGGAGAAGCGGTATGCAGACTCGGAGCACCTTCGCCTGTGAAACCAACGGGTCTTTACTGACAAACGAACAGGACATGTTACATTTATCAAACAGCGGACTATCGAGCTCGCATCTATTGTCCAATAGAAACGGCTCTATGCCAACGCGACGAAGTTATTTCGTTGTTGGCTGCTCTCGGTGCCGACGTGGACGCACCAATCAAGTTGTCCTATACTCAAGACACTAGTCTACTCCAATGGACTTCCAAAGCTGTCTCGCTCTTGGGGTCCAAGACTACACCAACACCCGTTCAAGCACCCGATAATCTTCCCGATTTTCCAGCTGGCGATGATTGGAGCCAATATCGTGCATATCTCTCTACAATCCTACCTCATTGCAAGCGCGAAGACATAGTACCCGCTAGCTCGTGGAATACTGTGCACTCTGAGGAAGAGGACTACACCACAGCGACGAAGGATTATTTCACTTTCGCAGAGTCCGTTCTGCGTGCTCACGGTGCCACCCTTCCCGAGGCACCAACATCGGAACAAGCTACTACAGCTCGGGTAGGTATTCTGAGGCTAATTCCTTCCCAAGATTCTGGATACACGCGTCACTCAAAATACTCGACTACCCCCGTCCCTGTCCATCTGAAAGTGTTTTACGACGAGCTCTATGAGGCGTGCTGGAAGGGGGATAACGCGTCCGTTCGGGAGCTATGCTTGCCCAAGCAGGTTGCGGACGAGAAAGAACCAATTCAAATTGTCGTGCAAACGGCGGTTCTCGACGATCCGTCGTATACATCCACCTGTGCGCTACTAGTCAGTGTCCTTGAAAGTCCAGTGGTCTGATATTTGCTTCACAGGCTGGACGCCACTCGTCGTCGCTCTGCATCGCCGTCATTGGGATACTGCACGGCTCGTGCTCGCAATTGCGAAGGCTCAGTATCAGCCACCAGACACCGAAATGGACGGGACGAATGGAGGGATTCTACGTAGTAACTATCTCCAAGTGCATTTGCATAGGATATACCTGATCTCGCGTCGTCAGACAACTCGGATTCAGATGAAGAAGGAGAATTCGACTCTGACGCGGACGACTCCGGTGACTACAGCGAAGAAAAACCAATCAACTTCACCGACATCGCCGCAAGACCATCCTCTGTTCGTACCGATGTCCCCCCGAAAAAGATGCTCGAACTCCAAACAGCCTTTCTCCAACCGGGCCTTAAGCGCGTTTCTTGCAACCCTCTGCAAAGGGCTATAATCGACGATGATTTCGAGGCTTTCGTTCATATTCTGAATTTATACGAGTTTGCTGGCGCGGCAACCTGGCCAGATTCTAGAATCTATGATTTTGCCGTAGCGCTCGACCGCCCCGATATGCTCGATGAACTTATTCGCCGCTCAGGCGTTGGTATTCCCATCCCTTCAGACGCGGCGAAGGCCAGTGGGGCGGACTCAAAAAAGGCCCCAGAGGAACGCGTCTACCTCGGACTTAAAGTTGGAGGCAAGCGACGCACAGACATCGTAAACCATAGGCAGACACAGCACAAGACTCTCACGTACAACTACGATCTGCTTCGCAGCGCCATCAAATTCGGCGCAACCAATGTTATCGACTACCTCGCTGGACCACGGCCTACTGCAGCATTCACACATTATGCAGAAACTCACGACAACGACATCGCGCAGTACTTGAAAAGTATCAAAGATCTGAGCACTGTCCTTCCAGATCTCCTTGGCTGGAAACCCGACGAATTGAACGAGTCTCCGCTTCTCTGTGCTGTGATTGACAATAAGATAGATGTCTTGAAGCAGCTGTTCGAGCTTAAGCCGAATATGATGGAGGAGGCGCTCCACCTACGGTGCGGCAAATAGTGATTTTCTTCATTTCCGTGGTGCTAATAGCAGGATAGTGTGAGGACCATGAGTTTTAATCCACTCCTAGCAGCTGCGTATTCTTGCATTGACACGGAGATTGTCGATTTGTTATTGGAGAAGGGCTGCGATCCGAGCGAGCGTGATTTCCGCGGGTGAGTCTAATATCTGCCTTGATATCTGAGTAGTCGGTGACAGACATTCTCCAAGTTGGAATATTTACCACATCGCTTGCCTGTCCTCAGACAACGAGGGACTCCAATTCGTGGAACACCTACTGAAGACACTCCCGGAGGAGCTGACACGCGAGCTTATGACTCAGACATCCAGGGAGGCTTCCAATACGGCACGTCTCTATTATTTCTTTCTGATATTGCACCACTCAACTGGTAACCGCAGCCCCTGATGTTGGCTATAAAGCGCAAGAACGCCGCAATCGCACGGGTCATTCTGGAGTTTGGGATTCACCCTAGCGTTCTCTTACTCAGGGATCCGGATGGGTCTACCCCTCTACACGTTGCGGTCCAGAATGCGGACACGGTCCTTGCGGAAGTTCTCCTGAAGTACGGCCCTACACAGCTTCTCTACACAGAGAACTGCGTCGGTCAGACGCCACTGGACATCGCCAGTCTCAAGGGCCTTCCGCGAGTGACCGGCTCTATGCCATCGGTTCCCGGTGCGGCGCAGCTGCCAAAGAACGCCGAGCACCACCTGCGCGCCTCGAAAAAGTCACCGCCATTCAACGTGGAGAAACAAAAGATAGAAATTCCGAAACTGCGAGCTACACTGGACATGCTACTCGCGGACGGGCTGCTCGCGGAAGGCACCACGCTGATGACGGAGCTCCTCGCGTTCGCGAATCGCATGGAGGGGAGGCTCGCTATCGAGACTGCGCGGAAGAATGCAGCAGAGACACAGACCGAGGAGAGCAAGGGCAAACTGCAACCAGGCACCGCCGCGCGTATGTATTTCGTGCTGCGTGACGCGGCCGCAGCGCGTCCTGGAACGCGACAGCTCGTGCACCTGGCAGATGTACAGCGCTCGGTTCAACGAAACCTTGCACAGCACGAGCTTGTCCGATGGGTCGCCAACAAGGAATACAAGGAACCCGACCCTGAAGTGCAGCGTATTGCGGAGTTGAAGGCACGGAGCCTGTTCTCTCGTATCCACGGCCATGGGCGCGTGAATGTTTATGTTGAAGACACGTTTTGAAGACACTTATAGGGACCAGCTCATCAGCTGAAGGTTCTCGCGCCTTTTCGATCCATTGTTTGTAGGTAGAAGTCAATTGTATGATAGTGTGGGCCTTCCTTGTCTGGTGGCCGAACCTGGTTTTATGTTCCGAGTGACCATACATCATCAGGCTCAGTATACGAGCGAGACAAAAGACGCCTATTTGGTAATTGTGGTTTGTTCGCGGTGAGGGGCCTCGAGCATAGTATTTAATATTTACTTTTGGTCACTGTGTTGGGTTTGGACCGTTTGGTAAAACAGCGTGCAAGCTCTTGTGCATACCAATAACTAGCAACAGACAAATAACTCAATCGAGGAGGCCCTGTATTCGGCAACAGCCGGTACTGTAATTTCCAGCCGTTTTCACGTCGACAAGCCTGGGAACTCCGAGACTTACAGAACCAAAAAAAACATTATTTTGTCTATCGATCTAAGCAGCTGCACTTCCCTCAAGCCTGAGGTCACGATTTCAATTAATCGATTTGATGTTTGGCCACCGTTCAGCGCCTCCTACTTTCGTTCAGAGTCCAAATCCGGGGGTCGTCTCGGGTTTTCGTCTACCTCCAACTTCTTACAGACTGATATTCCTCAGTCTATGTCACAGAACAAAGAGGCTGCCCAGTTTCTCTCCCGGGTTGCCACCTTACCAAATGGTCCTGTTTCGCTCGACAAGGTCCTCCAGCCGTCGCTTGATGACGAAGCCGAGTTGCGCAAGCTGTTTGCAACTGACAAGGGCAACGCCCGTCTCAGCGACATCCACGTCGGCCTCATCGATGTTTTTGCCGCCCCGAGCAATATAAGAACCACGAGGGCACGTGTAGTCAAGGACGATGCAGATCGAGATGCTCAACACATCATGGCGTTGCCGAGCTCCGTGAGGCGCGAGGAAGGTTCCCCGGCTATGGTCGAGAACCTCGAAGCGTTCAAGAAGAATTGGGGTATTTTCACAGAGAATTCACTTTCTCAACTGGCAGACTGGAGCAACGTCATTGCTGCTGGAGGGTCTGTTCAGGCGTGTCTGATGCCACTACCCAAGGCAGCGACGGGCAGTAAAAGGGCCATGAGGAAATATTTTCACGAGAAGGCGTTTCCTTCGTCCGACGTTGATCTCTTTCTCTATGGTTTGACGGTAGACGAAGTATGTTGTGCCTTTTCCTTCGGCCGTAAATACTTTTATAACCCAAATTTTTTGGGGCAGGCGGAGCGCAAGATCATCACCATATACGAAGCTGTTCGTGATTCAGTTCCTTGGGACGTCACTTGCGTCAGAACGAAGCATACTGTCTCCATTCACTGTAAGTGATACACAGGATTACCAGGTCACTGATTCATTGGGAATTGCAGCACAATATCCTTACCGTAACATTCAGATTGTTCTACGCCTCTACAGTTCTCCCGCTGAAGCTCTCGCGGGTTTCGATGTCGACGCGCCGTGCTGCGCATATGATGGCAATCGTGTGTGGGCAAATCCACGTGCCATCGTATCCATGATGCGTCAGTCTAACACCGTCGATATGACGAGGCGTTCGCCCTCGTACGAAGTTAGACTGGCCAAGTATTCATCCCGGGGATTTGAGGTCTACGTCCCCGGGCTGAAGCGTGCCGAGATTGATCCTACGGTTCGTTCTTTTTATCCATACTGTCCTTGCTGACGTATCCGACCAGATATACGAGCGCGCCGTGGGCCATGTTCAAGGCCTTGCTCGCCTGCTCGCAATCGAGAAGCTCGCAACTCCAGAGGCACGCAACCGGTATCATTCACAGCGCAGTTTGCTGCGTGGTCAGCCAGCCTTTAGTCGTTCATCATACGTTCGAGGTCGGCGTAGATACAAGAGTGACCTGAAAGCGGACGCCGTGTTTGGTGGGTTGGAAATGAGTGATTATGACCTCGTCAACCTTCACATCCCGTACGGCCCTGGATGGGACACCAAGAGGATCGAGAAGCTCGTTTACAAAACTGTGAGTTCCGAGAATTTCTACAACCCCTGCGCTAATCGGCCCTCGCTATGCCACAGGATTTCAGTGCCAATTGTAAGTTATCTGTTACCGCGATCGGGCCCTGAGTACTCAGTGATTATGCGACAGCTCCGTACAATCCTAAGAACAAGAACAAGAACCGCCGTCTCCATCGGCACTCCGCGTTCTTTGGCACAGTGGAGGAATGTATAGAAGACTGTTGTGGAGTGAGACCAAAATTATATCACGACAACGTTTGGGTTGAAATCTGCCGCCGCAGCTTTGTCCAGAACCTGAGAACGAAGATGAGCATAATTTACAAGACAAGGAGGACAAGTCGTATGTTCGTGGCCGGATCACGTGCGTGCGGCCTTCCCTGTGTGATGTGATATGCGAGGAAAATTTTACTGATAACTCCCGCAGGTTCATCAAGGAAGATCCCGGAAGACAAAGTATTTCCGCGAGTTTTAACCCCATTGACGAGGGCGAATGGAGCGAAACCGCCTACGTCCAAGCAACAGCCAAGTTTTTCGGTGCCATCAGCAAGAATGACGTGCTCGCGGTCAAGCAGATGATCGAGGACGGGGAAGACCTGAATCGTCGGGACCATGTCGGGCGTACTACCATTGCACGTTGCTATCTTGTCCAACAGCGTCGAGGTCGGTTACGTCCTTATCGATGCCGGGGCTCGCATGACCGCACGGCTTGTTGGTGGTCGTACCTCTCTTCATCTCGCGGCACAAATGGGGCATGTTTCCCTTGTCAAAACGATGCTTGAACGTAGCGCATATAACAAGGAGAATGTGGAGGTGGAGAGACGCAAGATGGAAGAAGCTGCCGCCCTCAAAGAGACTGACGGCGTACGTATGAGTAGCGAGGATGACTGGTCGTCCGGCGAGTCCGACGATGATAAACCTCACCGACGGCCTCCCGCTTACACGAAAAAAGACGAACCAGAAAACGATTCGGATCCATTGGAAGACAGCGAAGCGGAGCCGGATATATTGGACATTTCTATCCATGATTGGGATTTTGGACTGACTGCTCTCGGCTATGCCATCATCTCTGGCGAGGTCGAGGTCGTTGACGCGCTGCTTGCTGCAGGTGCCGACCCTTGTTTCGCGGCCCATACGAAGAACGTGAACCCTCTGCACCCACTTGCATTGACGATATACACTCAAGACGAGGAGCGTGCAGCGAAGATCGCTGAACGGCTCGTGGCTGCTCAGGCGATCTCATCGACTGCAGACGAAAGGTTATTCACGATATTCCATCGCATCGTAGCTGCGGGAAAGACCAAGATCGTATCATTACTCCTTGACCACGACCCGAACGCTAAGAAGGTTCTCAATAGTCCTGCTTGGTATGAGCACGGGCTCGTGTTCCCCATTATCTCGGCGATTACCGCTGGCAACTATGCGACGCTGTCTCTGCTGCTCGCGCACGGTGCCAAGCTGGTATATTCGCCAGAGGACGTTTCTAGGGCAGAGGAGAAGCGGTATGCATAGCGCCTGGGCCCGAGCCTCTCATTTTGGCAGATCTTGACTGACCGAGGAACAGGACAGGATACCTTCCCGAAGTACTGAATTATCGATCTCGCATCCATCTTCCAATAGAACCTGCTCTAAGCAAATGTGATGAAGTCATTTTACTGCTTGCCACTCTCGGTGCGGATGTAGACGTACCAACCAAGTCGTCGTCCGACGCCCCCCCTGCCCGACGCCTAAGCCTGCTCCAGTGGACGTCCAAAGCCATCTCGTTCTTACGCTCCAGGGCCGCTCCCGAATCTATACAAGCACCAGATCTTCCCGATTCTCCAGCTGGCGACGCTTGGAGCCAATATCGTGCATATCTCGCTGCGGTACTGCCCCATACCAAGACCGAAAACGCGGCGTCCGCTTTCTCGCGAGGGCTGCACCGGATGCCGAGGAGCACCACACGTACTCTGCGAGGGGACGGCTTGACAGCAAGGATGGACTATTTCACCTTCGCAGAGTCCGTTCTGCGTGCCCATGGTGCCACCATTCCCGAGGAGTCATCGACATCGGAGCAAGGTTGGGTAGGCACTCAAACGCCCGTGACTCCCCAGGAATCTGGATACATACGCCACGGAAAGGACAAGACTACCCCCATCCCGGCCCACATGAAAGTGTTCTACGACGAGCTCTATGAGGCGTGCTGGAAGGGGGACAACGTATCCATTCGGGAGCTCTGCTTACCCAAGCGGGGTGCAGAGGGGGAGGAGCCGATTCAAATCGTCGTGCAAACGACGGCAGTCGGTGATCCTAACCCATTTACTAGTACGTTACTAGTTAGTGCGGTCCTTGAATGTTCGGTCGTTTAACACTCCTCTCATAGGCTGGATGTTCTCTTTTGCCGTTCAACTCCTCTGGCACCACAGTAACGGCTGGACGCCATTCCTTGTCGCTCTGCATCGCCGTCATTGGGATACTGCACGGCTCGTACTCGCAATTGCGATGGCCCAGTATCACCCACCAGACACTGACATTGACGCGACGACAAGCGTAATTCTACATGGTAACTGTCCCCACGTCCTTGCTTTTGGTAAGAGTTTACCTTACCTTCGTCAGATGACTCAGATTCAGATGACGACGAACCCGATGAGCACGACTACGGCGAACAGAAACCAATCAACTTCACCGACATCGCCGCAAGACCATCCTCTGTTCGTACCGATGTCCCCCCGAAAAAGATGCTCGAACTCGAAACAATCTTTGTCCAAGCGGGTCACAAGCGCGTTTCTTGCAACCCTCTGCAAAAAGCTATAGTAGACGACGATTTCGAGGCTTTCGTCCGTACTCTCGACTTATACGAGTTTGCTGGCGCGACAATTTGGCCAGATTCTGGAGCCTATGATTCTGCCGTAGCGCTCGATCGCCCCGAAATGCTCGATGAGCTCATTCGCCGCTCAGGCGTCGGTATTCCCATCCCCTCTGAAGCAGTAAAAGGCAGTGCGGTGGTCCCTAAGGCTGCAGAAGAACGCGTCTACCTAGGACTCAAAGTTGGAGGCAAGCGACGCGCGGACCTCGCAAAGCATAAGCAGGCACAGCGCAAGGCTCTCACATACAACTACAACTTACTCCGCAGCGCCATCAGCTCAGGCGCGACCAAGATTGTCGACTACCTCGCTGGACCACGCCCTATTGCAGCATTCACCCACTTACGTGGAGACTCACAACGACGACATCGTGCAGTATTTGGCTGGCATCGACAACCTAGGCGCTGTCCTCCCAGATCTCCTTGGCTGGAAACCCGACGAATTGAACGAGTCGTCCGCTTCTCTGTGCTGTGATCGACGATAGAATAGATGTCTTGAAGCAGCTGTTCACGCTTAAGCCGAATCTGATGGAGGAGGCGCTTCACCTACGGTGCGGCTAGTAGTGATTGTCCTCGCTTCCGCGGTGCTAATAATGGGGTAGTGTGAGGTTCGTGGGTATCAATCCACTCCTAGCAGCTGCGTATTATTGCTCTGGAACGGAGATTGTGGACTTTTTATTGGAGAAGGGCTGCGATCCGAGCGAGCGTGATTCCCGTGGGTGAGTCTAATATTTGCCTTGATATCTGAGTAGTCGGTGACAGACATTCTCCAAGTTGGAATATTTACCATCTAGCTTGCCTTTCCTTCGACAACAGGAGAGTCAAATTTGTGGAACATCTACTGAAGACGCTCCCGGAAGAGCTGACGCACGAGCTTATGGCACAGACGTCTAGGGAGGCTGTCAATACCGTACGTCTATGTTAACATCCGATATCACACCACTCAGTTAGCGACCTCAGCCCCTGATGTTGGCGGTAAAGCACGGGAACGCCGCAACCGCACAGATCATTCTAGAGTTTGGGATTGACCCTGGCATTCTCTTACTCAGAGATGCAGACTGGTCTACTCCTCTACACGTCGCAGCGCAGAATGCGGACACGGTCGTTGTGGAGGTTCTCCTGAAGTACGGCCCTACGCAGCTCCTCTACGCAGAGAACAGCGTCGGGCAGACGCCACTGGACATCGCCAGTCTGAAGGGCCTTCCACGAGAGACAGGCTCCACGGTTCCCACACCGACGGAGCTGCCGATGAATGTCTGGCGGCAGCTGATCAGCCCGCCAGAGGGTCCGCCGCTATTCGACGTGGAGAAACAGAAGACAGAGATTCCGAGGCTGCGAGCTACGCTGGACACGCTGCTCGCGGATGGGCTCCTCGTGGACGGCACCAAACTAACGACGGAGCTCTTCGCCTTCGCGGGTCGCATGGAGGGGAGGCTCGCCATCGAGACTGCGCGGAAGAATGCAGCAGATGAGGGAGAACTGGATCCCCTTGAACCACAAGGCTCCACCGCGCGAACGTACTTCGCGCTGCGTGACGCGGCCGCAGCGCGCCCCGGAACGCGACAGCTCGTGCACATGGTTGATGTGCAGCGCTCCGTTCAACGGAACCTCGCGCGGGAAGATGATGGAATACTTGTCCGATGGAGCGAGCGCTCACGGGATAACGACGAGGGAGACAAGAAAACCGACCCTGAAAAGGAGCGTATTGCCGAGTTGAAGGCACGGAGCCTGTTAGCCTCGGGGTGGTCTCAGGGGGGCTTCGACTCCAAGCGAGTGGATCTTTACTCTGAAGACAAGCTTTGAAGAGGAGATTAACTCATCGGCCGGCGGTTCCCTCACCTTTCCAGATCCCTCGTTGGTCGACAGAAGAAGTTGTATGATTAGAGTGGACCATCCTTGTCTAGCAGCCGAACCTCGATATACAGTAGTTTTATGTTCCGAATATGCCCTTACACAGGGCACAACCGTGACGATATATGACATGAGAGAGGTTACATTGTTTGACTATCCCAAGGCTTGCTTGAGCCCCCAAGATATGCGACAAAAAACGTCAGTGGGAAAAAGGATGACAAAGCAAGCCAATTGATTATATCACGGGCCTTCTTCCGATCAGAGCTTTGATAACTAACTAGTTATCTTCGTCCTCACCCCGACTACTCAAGTCTCCTCCGGGAACCCATTTACCTCTTTGCGAGTTACTGCCTGCGAACCACTGCCTTTCTCTCCGCTCTAGGCTCGGTATGACGCCGGGAGGGAGGAGGACCGGCGCATGGTGCAGGAAAGTGTACTAGCTCTTGAGTGATAGGTAGTGGCAAGGCAATATATAAGCTGGCCGGCTGCATAGAAACTGGGCGGGAGCACGAAGTGCTTCTCGATCAGGGATGAGGGGTTTGCGTTTCCGAGGCGAGGTCGCGACGGGCAAGTGGGACCCTCCTGGAGCGAGCTGATCGCAAAAGAGCCTCATCCTGGCGATCACTGGGTGTGGCGGGGCGAGAGAAAAAACCAGTCGAGAGCTTGATGGGAGCACGAAAAAGAGGAACGAGCACGTGCCGCCTCGCCTCTGTGCCGCCGCTCCTTCGTCGCCAACTGCAAATATGAACGTTATGAACCGTCACGATAGCTGTAATATAACCCACGTTAACACCAATACTAGACTCCAAGTATGCACATCTGCCGTGACGGTGTCTGAGACGACTCGGGCAAAAGTTGATCGATTTATCTTTTCGATGTTGGTGTCCTAGTCACACCTGGCCGCCGTTCAGCGCCTCTTACTTTCGTGCTGAGTACGTACAAAATCAGGTGATCGTTTCTGCGTTTTCGTCTACTAGTATAGCACGGTCAGCACCCCCAACTTCTTCAAGTTACAATACTCAAGTCCATGTCACTGAACAAAGAGGCTACCCAATTTCTCTTTCGCATTGCCAGCTTGCCGAAGGGTCCTGTCTCTCTTGACAAGGTCCTCCAGCCATCGCTTGATGACGAGGCCGAATTGCGCAAGCTGTTTGCAACCGACAAGGGCAACGCCCGTCTCAGCGACATCCACGTCGGCCTCATCGATGTTTTCGCCGCCCCGAGCAATATAAGAACCACGAGGGCACGTGTCATCAAGGACGATGCCGATCGAGATACTCAACACATCATGGCGTTGCCAAGCTCTTTAAGGCGCGAGGAAGGTTCCCCGGCTATGGTCGAGAACCTTGGAGCGTTCAAGAAGAATTGGGGTATCTTCACAGAGAATTCACTTTCTCAACTGGCAGACTGGAGCAACATAATAGCTGCTGGAGGGTCTGTTCAGGCGTGTCTGATGCCACTACCCAAGGCAGCGACGGGCAGTAAAAGGGCCATGAGGAAATATTTTCACGAGAAGGCGTTTCCTTCGTCCGACGTTGATCTCTTTCTCTATGGTTTGACGGTAGACGAAGTATGTTGTACCTTTTCCTTCGGCCATAAATACTTTTATAACCCAAATGTTTGGGCAGGCGGAGCGCAAGATCAACACCATATACGAAGCTGTTCGTGATTCGGTTCCTTGGGACGTCACTTGCGTCAGAACGAAGCACGCTGTCTCCATTCATTGTAAGTAATACACGTCATCGATCGGTCGTTTCGTTCACGGGGCCTTTCAGCACAATATCCGTACCGTAGCATTCAGATTGTTCTACGCCTCTACAGTTCTCCTGCTGAGATTCTCGCGGGTTTCGACGTCGATGCGCCATGCTGTGCCTATGATGGCGATCGTGTGTGGGCGAATCCACGTGCTATCGTATCCATGATGCGCCAGTCTAACACCGTCGATATGACGAGGCGTTCGCCCTCGTATGAAGTTCGACTGGCCAAGTATTCGTCCCGGGGATTTGAGGTCTACGTCCCCGGGCTAAAGCGCAACGAAATTGATCCTACGGTCCGTCATATTCGCCCGAGTCCTTGTAGTCCCTCCTGTCGTTGTTGATGTATCCACCAAGATCTACGAGCGCGCCGAAAGCCACGTCCAAGGCCTTGCTCGCCTACTCGCAATTGAAAAACTCGCTACTCCAGAGGCACGCAGCCGATATCAACTTCGGCGCAGTTTGCTACGTGGTCGCCCAGTCAATGGTCGCCCATCATATGTTCCAGGTGGGCATAAGTACAAAGGTGACCTTAAAGTGGACGCTGTTTTTAGTGGGTTGGAAATGAGTGATTATGGTGTCGCCAACCTGCACATCCCGTACGGTCCTGGATGGGACGCCAGGAGAATCGAGAAGCTCGTTTACAAAACTGTGAGTTCCGGAGAATTTCCACAATGCCCGCGCTACTAATTGTTATGCTACAGGATTTCGGTGCCAATAGTAAGCTATCTGCTACCACGATCGGGATCTGAGTACTCAGTAATTTTCCGACAGCTCCGTACAACCCTAAGAACGAGAACCGTCGTCTCCATCGGCACTACGCGTTCTTTGGCACAGTGGAGGAATGTATGGAAGACTGCTGTGGAGTGAGACCAAAATTTATCCCAACTACGTTTCGGTTGAAACCTGCCGCTGCAGCTTTGTCCAGAACCTGAGAACGAGAATGAGCATAATCTACAAGACGAGGAAGACAAGTCGCATGTCCGTGGCCGGATCGCGTGCGTACAGCCTTCCCTCTCGTTTGAGATACGAAGGCAATTCACTGATGGCTTCCGCAGGTTCACCAAGGAAAATCCCGGAAGGCAAACTATTTCCGGGAGTTTTCACCCCATTGACGAAGGCGAATGGAGCGAAACCGCTTACATTCAAGCAACAGCCAAGTTTTTCGGCGCTATCAGCAAGAATGACGCGCTCGCGATCAAGCAGATGATCGAGGATGGGGAAGATCTTAATCGTCGGGACCATGTCGGGCGTACTCCATTGCACGTTGCTATCTTGTCCAACAGCGTTGAGGTTGGTTGCGTCCTTATCGATGCCGGTGCCAGTATGACCGCACGGCTTGTTGGTGGTCGTACCTCTCTTCACCTTGCGGCCCAAATGGGGCAGGTCTCCCTTTTAAAAAGGATGCTCGAACGTAGCGCATATAACAAGGAGAAGGCGGAGGAGAAACGCAAGATGGAAGAAGCTGCCGCCCCCAAAGAGACTGACGGCGTACGTATGAGTAGCGAGGATGACTGGTCGTCCGACGAGTCCGACGATGACAAACCTCACCGAAGGCCTCCAGCCCACACGAAAAAGGACGACCCAACAAAGGATTCCTACCCATTGGTAGATGATAGCGAAGAGGAGCCTGATATATTGGACATTTCTACCCATGATTGGGATTTTGGCCTGACTACTTTCGGTTACTGCCATCATCTCTGGCTCACTCGAGGTTGTTGACACGCTGCTTGCTGCGGGCGCAGATCCGTGTTTCGCGGCCCACGCAAAGAACGTGAACCCTCTGCACCCACTTGCATTGACGATATACACCCAAGATGAAGAGCGCGCCGCGAAGATCGCTGAACGGCTCGTCGTAGCTGGGGCCATCTCATCGACGGCAGATGACAGTTTATTCACCATATTCCATCGTATCGTGGATGCGGGAAAGACCAAGATCGTAGCGTCGCTCCTTGCCCACGACCCAAATGCGAAAGAGGTCATCAATAGTCCTGCTTGGTACGGGTTCGGGCTCGCGTTCCCCGTCATCTCGACAATTCTCACTGGCGACTATGCGACGCTGTCTTTGTTGCTGGCACATGGTGCCAAGCTTGTATATTCGCCGGAAGATATTTCCAGCGCCGAGGAGAAGGAGATACGGTATACATAACATCCTCGCCTGTGAAGCCGGGCGATCTTGACTGATTGACGAACAGGAAAGGTTACCTTCTTCAAGTACCAGAATATAGAGCCCGCATCTATCTTCCAGTAGAAACCGCTCTAAGCCATTGCGACGAGGTCATTTCGCTGCTGGCTGCTCTAGGTGCGGACGTAGACGGACCAATTATGACGACTAACACCACCTTTGCGTCATGCCGCTTTAGCTTGCTCCAATGGACTTCGGAAGCTCTCTCGTTGTTGTCCAAGTCTGCTCCCAAACCCATACAAGTACCTGATGGTCTTCCCGATTCTCCAGCTGGCGATGCATGGAACCAATATCTCGCATATCTTGCTACGGTCCTACCTTATAGCCAGGTCGAGGACATAGGATCCGCTGGCTCGCGAGGGCGCCGAATGCCGAGGAATAGTGTGCGCACACTGGGAAAGGAATACGCCGCAGCGGCAAAGGATTATTTCACTTTCGTAGAGTCCGTTTTGCGTGCCCATGGTGCCACCATTCCCGAGGCATCGACATCGGTGCGACCTGCTACTGGTCAGATAGGCACTCAGACACCCGCTCCTCCCCAGGAATCTGGATACATACGTCATGGGAAGGACAGGATTACCCCCGTCCCTGTCCGTCTGAAGGTGATTTACGACGGGCTCTACGAGGCGTGCTGGAAGGGGGATAATGCGTCCATTCGGGAGCTCTGCTTGCCCCAGCAGGTTGCCGAGGGGGAGGAACCAATTCAAATTGTCGTGCAAACGACGGCACCCAGTGATTCTTTGAGTTCATTGACCGGTGCGCTGCTAGTCGGTGCTGTCCTCCAAAGATCCGTTGTCTGATATTTGTTTCATAGGCTGGACTCCATTCCTTGTCGCTCTGCATCGCCGTCATTGGGATACTGCACGGCTCGTGCTCGCAATTGCAATCGCTCAGTGTCAGCCACCAGGCACTGATATGGGCGCGACGACTAGAGCGATTCTACATGGTAACTATCCCCACGTCCTCCTGCATTTGCGGGGTATTTTACCCCATATTGCGTCGTCAGATGACTCGGATTCAGATGAAGGAGACGGACATCACGACCCCGACAATGACCACAGCGAACCGAAACCAATCGACTTCACAGACATCGCCGCAAGGCTGTCCTCTGTTCGTACCGAGGTCCCCCCGAAAAAGATGCTCGAACTCCAGGCCATCCTTTTTCAAGCGGGCCTTAAGCGAGTTTCTTGCAACCCTCTGCAAAAGGCTATAGTAGAGGACGATTTCGAGGCATTCATCCATACTCTCGATTTATACGAGTTTGCCGGGGCGGCAATTTGGCCAGATTCTGGGGCCTATGACTTTGCCGTGGCGCTCGACCGCCCCGACATGCTCGATGAACTTATTCGCCGCTCGGGTCTCGGCATTCCCATCCCCTCCGACGCGGCGAAGGGCAGTGAGGCGGACTCGAAGAAGGCCCCAGAGGAACGCGTCTACCTCGGACTCAAAGTTGGAGGCAAGCGACGCGCGGACATCGCAAAGCATAAGCAGACTCGGCGCAAGGCTCTTACATACAAGTATGACTTGCTCCGCAGCGCCATCGGCTCTGGCGCGACCAAGATTGTCGACTACCTCGCTGGACCACGGCCTATTGCAGCATTCACACACTATGCAGAAACTCACGACGACGACATCGCGCAGTACTTGAAAGGTATCGACGATCTAGGCGCAGTCCTCCCAGATCTCCTTGGCTGGAACCCCGATGAATTGAACGAGTCTCCGCTTCTCTGTGCGGTGATTGAAGATAGAATAGATGTCTTGAAGCAGCTGTTCGCTCTCAAGCCGAATCTGATGGAGGAGGCGCTTCACCTACGGTGCGGCTAGTAGTAGTCGTCTTCGTTTCCGTGGTGCTAATGGCGGGATAGTGTGAGGTTTGTGGGCTTCAATGCGCTCCTAGCAGCTGCGTATTATTGCTCTGGCACGGAGATTGTGGACTTTTTATTGGAGAAGGGCTGCGATCCGAGCGAGCGTGATTCCCGTGGGTGAGTCTAATATTTGCCTTGTTATCGTAGTTGGTGACAGGCACACCCAGTTGGAATATTTACCACCTCGCTTGCCTGTCCGCCAACAACAAGAGAGTCAAATTTGTGGAACATCTACTGAAGACGCTCCCGGAAGAGCTGACGCACGAGCTTATGGCACAGACGTCTAGGGAGGCTGTCAATACCGTACGTCTCTGTGATCGCATCTAATATTGCACCACTCAATTAGGCGTCAGCCCCTGATGTTGGCGGTGAAGCGCAGGAACGCGGCAACGGCACGGGTCATTCTAGAGTTTGGGATTGACCCTGGCGTTCATTTACTCAGAGATGCGGACTGGTCTACTCCTCTACACGTCGCAGTGCAGAATGCGGACACGGTCCTTGCGGAAGTTCTCCTGAAATACGGCCCTACGCAGCTCCTCTACACGGAGAACAGCGTCGGGCAGACGCCACTGGACATCGCCAGTCTGAAGGGCCTTCCGCGAGAGACAGGCCCCATAGGGTTACCCAGACTGAATAATCTAGTGATGAATATCGAGTATCACCTGAGCATCCCGCAAAAGGCACCTCCATTCGAAATAGAGAAACAGAGGATAGAGATCCCGAAGCTGCGAGCTATGCTGGACACGCTGCTAGCGAACGGGCGCCTCGTCCACGGTGCCAAGCTAACAACGGAGCTCCTCGCATTCGCGGGTCGCATGGAGGAGAGGCTCGTCATCGAGACTGCGCGGAAGACTGCAATAGAGGAGGCAAAGCTGGATCCCATCGAGCCACAGGGCTCCACCGTGCGTACGTACCTCGCGCTCCGCGACGCGGCCGCAGCGCGCCCCGGAATGCGACAGCTCGTGCACCTGGCAGATATGCAGCGCTCAGTTCAACGGAACCTCGCGCGAAAAACTGAGGGAACACCTGTCCGATGGAGCGAGCGTTCGCTGGTGACCGGCGAGGAAGACGAGGAAACCGACCCTGAAAAACAGCGTATTGCAGAGTTGAAGGCACAGAGCCTCTTCGCCTCGGGGTCCGAGAGTATCTCCGACCCTAAGCACGTGGATCTTTATGGTGAAGACAAGCTTTGAAGACGCTTCTGGAGATTGGCTCGATTTCTAGGGCCCCGCGCCTTTTCGAACCCTCGTTTGTAGGTAGAAGACGGTGGTACAATATGACTAGAGTGGGTCATCCTAGTCTGGAGGCCGACCCTTAATGTTCCGGTTCCCAATATGTCCGCACGTAAATCCCTAATGCATAAAACATAAGAGACACCCATTACTCACCGAGACCCGAAGCAGGTGCCGGATTGTCGAGCCATTACCTTGTACAGTAGGGTGAGTCGTTGTCTTGGTCGTTCAAGTTGTGAACGATTGGGTGTGAATCCATCTTGGAATCCATCTCGGTTTCTGGCAAGGTTTCTGGGCTCGACTAGGCAACGCATTGACTAGATACTAATTAGTTATGTAATCACTCTCCTCCTCCCAAGGTCACATGACCACTGGCAATACATACTACACAGAGCCGGCCAGGGCTAGACCGGTGACCGTCTGTATATGAAGGGTAAACCTGCGATATACAGACCGGTACAACTGAGTTTTAATCCCTATGGCGTCTGTCTCCTTGCAAAATTTACTTTTATGGAAATCCCCAAATTGGCATCTCCTTATGTAACTCATTGAGAGAGAATAGGGACGCGTCGTCTCTCACGGTCTCTCATTTGTATTGGTGGGATATCTTCTCTCTATATTCTCAAGATATGGACCTCTGGACTGAGCTAGGGTTATGGGAGATACAAGACATGTTAAACTGAACCTATGAGAGGCTTGTTCCATCAGACTGATCAGAGCGCCGTCTTTCGACTACTTTTTGAGCGCAACACGATGAAGAAGCAGTCTATTGGTCTCCATGCCCGTCTACTACTCTGGGCTATCTCAAACTTTGGAGTTCTGCCTTGGGAATTTCAGTTGATATTCGCAGTGTCCGTGAACCCAGCTCGGGTTACCATTGCTTGTCATTCAACGACGAACGAATCAACATCACCGAATGGAGCACATCCTGAGTAGTCGTTGGATTACTTTCCATCGCAAACGAAGACGGGTTTGCGCAGTGTGACGGTTGTGCACGTCGGGCCATTTGCCGCTGCTACTGGTAACCCGGAGGGATGTTAGAGTCAGTTAGATGTGAAAATGACTAGGGAGGAATAACTAACATGGGGATCAGATCTAGCGAGATTAGTTTGTTCAAAATCCAGATGGGAGGGCATACTGTAAACTCGTCCCTTCAAATTGCTAATACTAAACTGTCCCCAAGCGCTAGGAAACAGTCTAAGATGAGCGCAGGGTCTAGGGGGTGCGAAGCGGCGCAAGGTCTGGAATGAGTGAGAAGCCGAGCACGCACAGAGCGCAGGAAAGCGACGAAGCGCGGGAACACGGTGCTTAGAAAGCGTGTACAGAGTGGGGCCGAACGTGGCCGAGTACGGAAAGAGTAGAGAATAACTATGAATAAAAAAGTCATATTCGTATGCGTTAGGGAAGAACGCAAGACGGACAACATACATCTAAACGTGGCCCTGTTTAACCTTTGTTGCCATGCACTGGCCCCTGCAAAGACCTGTCCTGAACTCCCTCTACAATTGGTGGCTCCTCCTGTAAACCAAATATCGTTGAGAGTCAAAGACGAAACCTTGAGGCTGGTGAGAAGACCCAGAGTCTCCTGACTGTGGGTGATCCCCGACGTGAGACATGCACACAAGGATTGGAACCAAAGAGAACGCAAAGGACAAGAGTTCCCTCTAAACTTAGATGGGCTTTGTTTAGGAGCAGCAAGGTCCCAGTGTCAAGGAGAAACATCAGAGTGTAATATGGACCGTTCACGATCGACGCGTCCCACTATCGAGACACGACTTACATAAGGGGATGCCTATTTCGGGATTACCATAAAAGTAAAACATTCAACGGAGACAGACGCTATAGGGATTTAAACTCAGCTGTACCAGCCTGTGTCGCAAAATCGGGAAGGGCTTTATAATCGGTCCCGATTATAACTATAATTATTACCAAATTACAACCGACCCCTGATCACTTGCAACCGACTCATAATAATTCCCGACTAATTACGTCCACCCCAGCCGACCATAATTAATTACCTGAGATTATAAGTGAACCATCAGGCAGTGAGATCTAATTATAATTGTTGTACGATGGTCGTCATCAAGATCTGGTTTATGTAACTCGATTATGACCGCAGTGTCGCCTCGTTTTCTCGCGCACCCTAACTCCACTCCAACGTTGTACTTTTGCCCTTTTTTTCGATACCCCTCATTGTATATCCAACATCCGGAATGCCGAAAGTCCAATCAAAAGGATCCAAGCAGTCATCGGGAGCAGCAAAAAAGGCCTGTACAATCTGTATGAATCACTTTCGTCCTCAGGCGTTCGCTGCACACACCAAGAAGTGCGAGAGGGAGAAGAGGGAAGAAGAGGAGCTACTGGAGTATAAGAAAGAGTTGGTTGGCAAGGCGCAGGCTCAGCTTGCAGGTATGTGGTACTCTGCACTCTTCCTATCTCCAGTTCACTTCTCGTTCACTTTCCCCCCTCAAGGTGCTAGCAGACCCGGTATGGCTGTCGGGACGCCACCAGTCCATGGAGCTCCTGAACTTGATACTGAACTGGACTCGGACTCGGACATCGCAGGTACGAAATCATTTATCAGCGAAATCGGTCAATCCCACACTCACTCCCGTCCCCAGACCTTTACGATTATGATGTCCCGGAAGCTGTTACGACCAGGAAAATTCGAACCGAATATCACCCTAACAGCCGCAAGTCTACCAAGACCCATTCTGTCGGTGACCCCAGCCACAACCCCAGTTCCTCCGCTCACCAATCACGCCCTGAACCCTGGTCGCCTTTCTTCAGGACGCGCGAGGATTTCGTGCTCTCCGAAATCCTTTTGGAGAGCGGTCTGAGCAACAATTTATCCGAAAAGCTCCTTGAGCTCTTCAGATTGTGTAAGACTGGTAAGGGGGAGGTGACGGTTGAGCGCGTTGTGGAATTTCAGACCGCTTGGGAGCATGCATCGTTGAAGTTGACCCCCGTGAGTTCAGGAGCGGCATCTCGGCGATGGGCTCATCTTTTGTAGTTTGAACTATCTACAGTGTCTGTACCGTATAAGAGCAAGAAATTGGAGTTCGATGTACATTATCGCCCGCTCTGGGATTGGGCGAAAGATTTGATACAGTCGTCACAACTAGCGAAACACTTTCACTGGGACGCAGAGAGGATTTTTCGGTGCACTGGAGACGAGTCCGTTCGTGTATTCAACAAGCCCTGGTCAGGAGACGCGTTCTGGGACGCCCAGGTATTATGGACGGCATCTAAGGTCTTCGTTCAATGCACTAATATTTTGCAGTCACAGATCCCGCAGGGCGGGAATCCTCTCGCCTTTATATTATATGCCGACAAAACGAAACTTTCTAGCTTTGGGACAACACAGGGGTACCCGGTTGTTGCACGTTGCGCCAACCTTCCTACAACCATTCGAAATGGCAATGGCTTCGGTAGCGGGCGTGTTGTCGGATGGCTTCCGATCATACGTCCATAGCTGCACCCTGGACTCTCCCTCTGCTGATGAGCATTTTCCAGGTCAAGGAGGACCCAATGGAACGAAAGAAACCCGCGTTCGTAAATTTCAAGCGAGCGGTATGGCACGAATCGTTTTTCATGATCATCCAGTCTATCGTCACGCACTCGAAGACCGGCTGTTGGCTTGAGTGCGGCGATGGTGTGAAGCGATGGCTCTTCCCCATTGTTCTCATTTTGTCTGCGGATTACGAGGAACAGTGCGTCCCTGCCTTCTTGTGGTATTGCGCTGGCTCCTGATACACAATGACTACTAGGTGTGTAATGTCTCTAACTCGTGGAACAAAGGCGAATTCCCCCTGTCCAATTTGTCTTGTCAAAAAGGATGAGCTCGTGGACCTCACGAAGACCTGGCCCCTCAGGACGGCCGCTCATGCACAAGAACTCGTTCAGCAGGCCCGAGGCCACAGGCGCGTCAAGGATCGTGAAGCGCTGCTGTCCGCGTACGGTCTCCGCAATGTCAATGTAAGTATAACTCCTATCTCGTATTTCATCCCTTTGATTAACTCATATCGTGCTATAGAACGTATTCTGGACCTTGTCGCATACGGACCCACATCGCGCCCTGTCCTTCGATAGGCTCCATTCCAACAACAGTGGCATCTTCGGTTACCACCTCTGGGGGGCTTTCAAAGCCCTGATAGCTCGTTATAGTCGTGAGGAAGAGGCGAAGGTGGACGCTCAGTAAGCTTTACTATAGGTTCCATTCTCTGGTATGTTTTACTCATACACGTTATGCAAACTATTAAGGTGTCGCGCCGTGCCTCGCTGGAGTGGTCTGTACCATTTCCATGAGGTTATGAACGTTTCCTTCACCGATGGCACGAAACATGAGGATCTATCGAAAGTATGCTTATTCCTGTTCTGTAGTTTCATTCTCAATAAGTTCTTTTTCAGATTCTTATATTCGCTGCGCATAACATTATTGAGCAGAGCGATGTGGGAGGGTGGTTATTGATTCGCGCTCTGCGGAGCTTCACCATTGTTGACCTATATCTCGCTTTCGAGGAACACACTGCAACTCACAATTGCCGCCGGACGACGGGAACTTGCGAAATTTGGAGACCTTATGCAGGTACGTGTTTCTCCTTTGTAACCTCCAAGTAGCATGTTAACGGTTCCCCAGAAGTACATTGCGGAGGAGTTGAGGACACAGCAAGAAGATTCTGTTACGAAGAGTTGGGACTTCCCGAAGATGCACGCGCTGGTGCACAGTTTCGACGACATCGAAATGAAAGGAGCCACCCGCAACTACAACACGAAGCCCAATGAGAAACTCCATGGGCATATTAAGAAGGCATATGCGAGGCGAACAAACTTCAAGGACGTCGCCCCACAGGTATGTATGTTCTGTGGGTAGAACTTCAACTGACGTAATAACTTTGTGTAGATATTGAAGATCGAGCACGCTAAATTCGTGTCGCTCCTCATTCGCACCGAGATCGACGAGATCGACGAGATTGCAAGTGAAACCACCGATGATGAAGGTACCACCCAGATACATGATCAAGCAACGCTGCCAGTGTCGACCCCTACTCCCAGCGTGGTTCCGACCCCAGGCGTAGTCCGGAGTAGTAAGGTGTTCATCGACGGACACATTGCACTGCGATCGCGACAACAACCGGCAACAGTTTTCTCTCATGGGGACAGTTTTCGCCGACGACTTTCTACTTGGTTGACCACCGAACTGGCGGCCATTAACGACCAATTACCATGCACCATCAACTTCGGTCCCACAGATCGTGTAAGTGTTACACCTGGATTTCTTCAAGAGCGTATCCCTTGATGCCATTTAGATCACTGAGTACCGATCCATCAAGGTTGTCTATGAGTCTAAGGTCGATCAGAAACAATATATCGACTTACTGTACTGCAACCCAAGTTTTCATAGTGGTGAGCGACGCGACTGCGTCATCGTGCATGCCGTGCCCGGGCCATTTTTTGCTCGGCTTCTTCTTATATTTACTGTTTCCATTGCTGATGACTCGTATTCTGTTTGTCTGGTACAACCACTCGATGCGCCTGTAGTTCCACAGCGGGTCAAGGACCGTGTCTTAGGACTCCACCGTGTTCGCGCTCGCTTGAACAAAACCGAGTTCATCTTCGCACGAACTATCATCCGTGGTGCCCCTTTGATTGGAGATTTTGACAAGGCAGGGGACTTCTATGTCATGGACGTCGTTGACCACACTGGAGACTTATTCCTTCGGTGTAACGAAATCTTCATGTGATGTATCTCATCTCATTTTTTTAATAATGTGCTATGACTGTCCTTTTCACGCCATGCAAGAGACTTTAGAATGCGCCCAAGACAAAGACAATGGGCGCAAAACGTCAATCACATCACCACGCGGCCGCCCATTTGTAACAAGTGAACAAGTGCGAAATTGTCAATGGGTTCGGGCCAGCCTCTCAACGCGAATGTGCAGGGAATCCTCAAGCTCGTCAACCAGCTGGACATCCCCCATGGTTCATGGTCACACGCAGACGACACAGGCCATGACAAAGCAGGGGTTGGACGTCCGAAAAAAGCTGTCTGCGCTGATGCGAATGTGCACAACAGGTAAGCGCTGAGACTTAGCACACAGCACGCGGTCGTTAAGAGCGTAATAAACTTGGCTGTGGAAGAGGATCCCAAAACGTAAGTGAGTCGGCTGAGCCATTATTCAGACGCGTTTTTGATGCAGTCACAACTGAACACGCATGTCAATTACCGAAAAGTCCCTCCAAGTCCAGACTAATAATAGAGAGGACATTGAGCGTTCTCTCTATCATCTAGCGAAACTTATGACATTTGATCGTCGTGTAAGTACCGCCCATTCGCTTATTGAGATTGCGTTGACTAATTCTCTGGACTGAATGACCGCAGAAATCCTTGCCGATTCAGACGTGTTGCGCCCACCACCCACCGCCGACTTCTGTACGTATTAGCATGCCTTTGACAACGCGGATCGTCACACTTCGTCTGCAGCTGTTTGCATTTTTCATTAGTGAGTAATCGGTACCGTTTTGATTCGACGAGTGTATTAGAACGATTATAAGAGGGGCCCACCCCACTCACTTCACCCCACCAACGCTCCCCATGTCATCCAATGAAGTAGAAACCGATTCCGACACCTCCGACAAATCGTCGGTCGCCAGTTCGCATGACGACCCGCCCGTATCAACTGCGCAGCTAACTCCCGGCGAGCTGCATACGGTACGTCCTTAAATTGTCCCATCACATGCGTCACATGACGATCTAACGCTTGCATAATGACACATCACCTCCAGGTCCTCAAGGATACCCAGCTCAAGTACCAGAAGCTGGAGCGAAGGTTCAAGACGCTACGTACAAAATATAACTCACTGAAGTCCTCAAAGTCGGCCAATGTGAAGAAGGCTCGCAAAGTGTTGGTCGGCAATGAGAAGGAGATCGCGCTTGCTGGAGGGCGGTTCTCCTTTGTGTATGAGTTGTGGGTCGACGACTCGATCTTCCATATTGACCGCCCCGAAGGCGTGGACCCTCTCAATGTCGGACGCTATAATACCGCACTCACACAGAAGGTCGCTGTCGCTGCCGAGCTGTACGGGTCTCTTCCTCCATATCTCCAGGAGGAACTCGCGGATCAAAGACGGCGGAAGTCCTTCATGGATATAGTAAGTCTTATTGACTATGTATCTCTGTCGTTAACCACTCCATGCAGTTCCTACACCAATTAAAGCAAGAGCGTGCCAACACAATCTCCACCGCGCGTCGAGTCGCTGGTGAAATCTTAGGGGTTGATACCGGGCTTTTTCGCAGCAAGGTTGACCGCTCCAAAATCAAAAAGCTCCAGGATCTTCTCGTGGATACTCAGAACCCGAACTCGGAGGACAAGTATCCTGCGTTAGCGGCGGTGCTCTTCCCTTCGAGGGATTGCAGCAGCACGAGCCCATTTGCAGTTGAGGAGCTTCCGCTGGTGAGTCCGAGGACCTATTTGTAGCTCACGCATAACTGACTGTGTATTATAATAGTTCCTCAAGACCATTCTATTTGGTGCCTCGTCGTTGGGTGGCGACCCTGCGGGGAACCGTGCCCCAAAATCCAGCCTCTGGGGGCTGAAGAAAACGACGCCGGGTATGATCGCCCTTGCAGCCACGGTTGTATGTCAATTTTCACACTTGCGAGCTCAATGGTCTGATGTCAAACAGATCACGTTCGTCTGTGGGCCAGACACGATGTTTTCTGAGAAGACGAAAGGCCCCACCAATGTTGAGTGGGGAAACCGCTTTCTCGCCTACAAGCAAATGGTCTTAAGACTTCCACCCGACTATTACACATTCCTATTGTCTTGGTATGATAAACGGATTTTCCCTAAGAGCTCAACGTCCGCGTCCGGGGATTCGTCGTCCACGCCTCAACAAGCCCTCAGCCCCGTCGATGACCTCATCCAGTGCATGTCCAATACCAACGTCGTACCTACATGGTCGCTCTCCGCATCTGTGACTCCCCATCACCAGGAGTCCACACCTTCATTTTCCAGTGCTCCGGGTTCACCCGTGTCTGCTCCAGCAACTACTCTAGACCGCGATCTGACCAACCAGGCTCAGGCCACTCCTGTGCCAGAGCAGGAACATGTCGCCCCAAGGAACAGGAGGGCTAAAGAGGCGCAAGATAATGCGCAGGCACAGACCGGTAGTACTCGGAAGACGAGGAGTGGTGGGGTGGCAAAGGCTCGGGGATAATAGATCAATCGCGTCTTGAATCGCGTTACAGTTTTTTCTTTACAAATAACAATGTTGATCAAATCGAATCACTCGCAAGCGCTGGCACGACCGCAGGAGTGGCTGTTTTCAAGCCGTCAGGATCTGACATGTGGTCCACGAAGGTCATTTGAACAGTGCGTTCCTCGCTGAGGCTGTCGGAAGACGCATGTCGCTTTCAATTGCAGTGACTGATATTACCCTACCTGCCCTTCGTACTGTCTATAGGAAACTTATTCTATTGGGTATTGTCGGTCTGCTGGTGCAGCGGTTTTTGTATATGCGTTATTATTGGCACTACCTATTATATAGTATAGGACGCCAGTTCGAATCCAGTACAAGGCAGTTTATTCATTGCAATTGGTCATAATGAGGACATTACGATATTAGTAATAGTGTAATAATATAATAATAATAATTGACAGAGTATGATAAGAGCTACGGTAGAATAAGAATTACAGTATAATAGGAACTAGAATATGATAAGATACAGTGGAGGATGATAAGATACGGAGGAGGATGATAAGATACGGTGGAGGATGATAAGATACGGTGGAGAATGATAAGATACGGTGTACACGTTGTAATTTTTCTGATGGGTGCTCCTCTTGATTATAATAGATGATCCTTCTGATAATGAGATTATGTGGGCGATTATAATCGCGATTGTTACGGCGATTATAAAACCGCTTATCAGCCGATTGTAAGCGGGATTAAAATGGGAATTATAACGCGCATTATCAGAATTTCATCCAGGGCTTATAATGATTACAATACCCGTGATTTATTACATCAGATTATATCATTATAATAGGTTATAAGGACCCTTCCCAATTTTGCGACATTGACATGGGGTAGTTCCTTGGGTATTTCGGCCTTGTAGCCCAACTTCGAAACATCGTTGTAGGTTTCGTAAATGCGTCACCGAATGCAGTGTAGCAGTGCCAGCCCTGGGCTATACTAGTAGGTGACCTGGAATTGGCTGACCGGTGCTTCCAGGTAAACGGCTGTTGCCCAACCAGTGCCCCGGCGGCTATCATTCATACACGAGGCAAATGAGGCAGTGTGATTGCTCCCAGCCAAAGAACAAGAGGCGGTCGTGTTTCACCCTCTACTCGCTCTTGCTAGTCTGCTGTCCTCCGAGTCACTAGTCACTAGCAATCGCTGCCATCACCACCACCATGTCTTCATCTTCCCAAACACCTGCGTCCTCTTCGCAGTTCGAATCAATCCTTAGTACCGCCTTAAGCGAGTTCAAGAAAAAGACCGGGAAAAACCTTTCAGACGACGCGCTCACCAAGGAACTGCAAAGCTGCGGCTCTGTCGAGGCCGTCATGGGCATAATTCAAGGCCAAGCCGAGGCATTTGATAAGTTCAAGAATGGCGGTAGCAAGTTGATGGAATGGATCCGTTCATCGGTGCACGTTCTCTATACGATATCTGCGACTCTTGGCGACGGCGTTGGCGTGGTACGTATTGCGGAGACTATTTTTGAGATGCATTCCAACATCGTGTACAGGCGGTTCCTCCTGCGAAAGCAGTCTTTACTGGAATCGGTATCCTCCTCGCTGTTCGTTTATCTGCGTTCCTTTTTGTCGACCCTTTAAGCTTTAACTCTGATGTTTTTACAGGCAGCAAAAGGTGTCCGGGCGAGTCACGATGCGCTCGTCGATCTCTTCGAGCGCGTTCAATTCTTCCTCAAGCGTCTTCGGGTTCATACACGGATTTCGCCGACCCAGGATATGATGGAAATACTTGTGAAAATCATGGCGGAGGTGATCTCTATACTCTCCATCGCGACGAAGGAGATGCAACAAAGTCGAACAAGTAGGTCGTTATTTCTGCGATATTCACTTGATTAGCGTTTGATTGCTCTCATATTTTATCAGAAACATATATCAAGAAGCTGCTAGGGGGGACGGATATCGAGGACGCCCTAAAGAAGTTGGATAACCTGACGCAGGAGGAGGTTCGGATGGCGATAGCTGAGGTTCTGCAGGGCATCCATGTGCTCAAAGACGGTGCGCGGCCCCATTGATGAGCAATCACTCCTCGTTGATCCTTTGTCCTGCTAGACGTCAAGAAAACCAACGACGCTGTACGCGAAATAAAGGATGGTGTGGAAGAAATAAAGTGTTCGTGACTCGGATCGTTTACCTTTATTGTGGAGACTGAACCATCGCCGCAGGGGACCAGATAGAACGGGACGTTCGGAGATGGTTTTCCCCGCCGGACCCTTCCGTAAATTACAACACTGCGCGCGAGGCTCACCAAGAGGGAACTGCCGCATGGTTCTTTCAAGGTGGCATATTCAAGGAGTGGGAGTTGCTCGGTTCCCTCCTCTGGGTACACGGGAAACGTGCGTCCATTATCTTATCTTTCACTGCTCAACCCCCTGATGACCTCCCCGGTTTTTTAGCGGGCTCGGGCAAGAGCATCCTGTCGTTCGTCATTTCCCTACTATCATCCCCAAGCGCCGGAACTCACATTGATTAAAGCTCTACGATTATCAAACATGTTATATCGTTGCGCGATGCCGGAGACGCCTCCTTAGCATATTTCTTCTTTGATTTTCGAGACAAGGAGAAAAAGCAAGACGCTCGGAACTTTCTCACATCACTTCTCACTCAACTTTCTGCCCACTCAGACCTTTGTCGCAAGATAATCTTCGGTATTTATTCAAAACACGGGAAGGGCACGCAACAACCCAGCATTGAAGACTTGACGAAATGTTTTCACGATATGCTCTTTGTCGCGACTCAACGGCCAGTTTACCTCATCATTGACGCACTCGATGAGTGTCCTAATATCTCCGGGCTACCAACCCCAAGAGCGGTCCTCCTTGGCATTGTGGAGGACCTTGTCGACCTACGCATTCCAAACTTGCATATATGTATTACTAGCCGTCCAGAGGTTGACATCAAAAATGATCTCGAGCCACTTGCCTATCGTACTGTTTCACTTCATGATGAAAGTGGGCAAAAGAAGGATATTTTCAACTACGTTAACACCGTCGTAAACTCGGACAAGAAGATGCGGAAATGGAGGGATGAGGAAAAGAAGCTGGTTGTCGAGGTGCTGTCCGAAAGAGCCGACGGAATGTAAGGGCATCGCCCCACTCTCGGCGATAGGTTCTTCTTACCTTCTTCGTTCAGGTTTCGCTGGGTATACTGTCAGCTAGAGGCGCTGCAGCATTGTATCACCGCAAGTATTCGGCAGGTCCTCGAGCAGTTACCCGAGTCGTTGGACGAGACGTATGCACGCGTACTCAGTCTAATCCCCCGGCCGAGCCAAGCGCACGCCCACCGTCTGCTGCAGTGCCTCATAGCAGCCGTCCGTCCACTTCGTGTCGAAGAGCTTGCAGAAGTGCTCGCATTCGAATTCGATACAGCCCGAGGAGCGGTTCCGAGATACCGCGCAGGTTGGCAGTCGAATGACCAAGAACAGACCGTGCTATCCATATGCTCAAGTCTGATCGCCATAGTCGACGACAACGGTTCTCAGGTTGTCCAGTTTTCCCACTTCTCCGTGAAGGAGTTCTTGATGTCGGATCGCCTTGCATCATCCCCACTCGGAAACTTCTCTCAGTATCAGATCAATCCCTTACCTGGGCACACGATCCTCACACAGGCCTGTCTCGGATTTCTTCTTCATTTGGATGATCACCCCAATGAAGAGAGCGTCAAGAGCTTCCCTCTAGCGAAATATGCAGCTCAACACTGGGTCACGCATGCGCAATTCGGGGACGTCGCATCACGTGTGAAGGACGGGATGGAGTCTCTCTTTGACTGCGATAAACCTCCTTTCGCGGCGTGGGTTAGAATATACAACATTGACCACAAGCCCTACCGGACCCGTCGGTACTTGCCCCCAACGATATCTACCCCCTTGTACTATGCCTCGCTTTGTGGTTTCTCCGACTTAGTTAAACACCTCGCCCTCAAATACCCGCGGCACCTAAATGCTGATGGTGGCTGGCACAATTTGCCACTGCTTGCGGCACTTGCCAGGAAACACGTCGAGGTTGCGGAGATCCTACTTGAGTGCGGTGCGAATGTCGACATCGGAATGCGAGAACTGACGCCACTCCGCGAAGCAGATACGGACGTCAGCGTAGTTCGGTTTCTTCTCGACCACGGCGCGGTAAATTGCCAGCAGAAGAACAATCTCCGTACTCCACTACATCAGGTGGTACGTGACGGAGAGCTTAAGATGGCTCAAATGCTACTTGAGCACGAGGCGAACGTCGATTCTCGGGATAACATGGGCAAGACTCCGTTTCATCTAATGCTTGAAGAGGGTGATTTAAATGCCAGTCTTCTCGGTCTTGGGGAGTTATTACTGAAGTATGGCGCGGACGTCAGCACACGGGACAGGTACCACAATACTCCGTTACATATGCTAATGGCACGGGGCAACTACCATCTCATGGAAAGTCTTCTCAAGCTTGGCGCAGATGCCGGCGCGGAGAACGATGCTGGCGAGACCCCATTGCATAAACTGTTTGAAGACGTTCGTCACGCGGAACGCGCATATCACGGCAACCATGAATCCCGGGTTCTCGACACTGTAGTACGGTTGTCACTGGAGCGGGGTGCGGACATCAACGCCCGGGACAAGGACCAAAATACCCCATTACATTCGGCGGCTTCCAGGGGGACGCTCGGGCTCCGGATTGCCAAGGTAGTTATTTTATTTTATTCCAAAAATCCATTTATATTTCGGGATCACAGGTACTTCTCGACTGTGGTGCAATCGCAGACGCGGAGAATGACAAGGGCGAGACACCGTTGCACGTAGTGTCACGAGTCAACGTAGTCAACCTCCGAGGTGTTGCCATTGTACGGTTATTGCTGGAGCGCGGCGTGGATGTCCGTGCCCAAGACAAAGGCCACAACACCGCGCTACACCTGGCGGTTTTCGAAGGGCTGTTCGAGATTGCGCAGGTACTCATATATATATTCATTGGATCGACCTATATTCTAGGATTGCAGATACTTCTCGACCACGGTGCAAACCCGACCGCGGAGAACGATCAGGGAAAGACACCGTTGTGCCTACTGTATGACGTCAGTATTGCACAGCCACTACTGGAGCGCGGCGCGGACGTAAACGGAAGGAAGAGGAACAAATGGACCCCGTTACATTTAGCGGCTGTCAACGGGAGGCTCGAGATTGCAAGGGTACTTCTCGACCTTGGCGCAAACCCGAACGCGGTGGATGAACAGGGCGAGACACCGTTGCACGTTGTGTCACGAGTCGACTTCCGAGGTGTTGCCATTGTACGGTTATTGCTGGAGCGCGGCGCGAATGTCCATGCCCAAAACAAAGGCCACAACACCGCATTACACTTGGCGGTTTTCGAAGGTGGGCTCGGGCTTGCGCAGGTACTTACCTTTTTTTTTCTCGTTGGGTCGATCTATATTCTAGGATTGCAGGTACTTCTCGACCACGGTGCAAACCCGACCGCGGAGAACGATCAGGGAGAGACACCGTTGCACCTACTGTCGCGAGGTAAATATGTCACCCAAAAGCATGACGTCCGTATTGCACAGCTACTACTGGAGCGCGGCGCAGATGTGAACAGAAGAGAGGGGAACAAGTGCACCCCGTTACATTTAGCGGCTGTCAACGGGAGGCTCGAGATTGCAAGGGTTCTTCTCGACCATGACGCAAACCCGAACGCGGTGGATGAGCAGGGCGAGACACCCTTGCACGTTGTGTCACAAGGCAAATATGACTCCCAAGAAGACGGTCTCAGGATTGTACGACTATTGCTGGGGAGCGGTGCAGATGGGCAGGGGGAGACGCCGTTGCACGTAGTGCCACAAGGCAAATCTGACTCCCAAGAAGGCGGCGTCGGCATTGCGCGACTATTGCTGGAGCGCGGTGCAGATGTCAACACCCCGGACAAGAACCAATACACCCCACTCTACTTTGCCTCCTGCTTTGGGAGGTTCGATATCGCACGGCTGTTGCTCGAGCATGGTGCAAAAGATGCCGAATCTGCCAGTTGAGGAAAGGAGAGAAAGGCGGACGACGTAGGAAGCAGGTCTGGAAAGAAGCCCAAACTCCACGAAGGCGTGCACCTCGCGCCATGGCGGCACGCACACTCCACCGGCCTTAATGCTTGACAGGAAACCATGCCATTCCCTACTTCGGGAGTGAGAGGACTTGTGATGAAGGGAAGGAAACCATAGATTTCCAAGGAGAGTGGCTAGTTTATTTAAAAGTCAAGTCTACCGTAATCTACCCTCAGGCACACAATAGATTTTGCAATAGCTGGTTCAGAGAACGACTGAGCATGAACCCCTTTCCACCTAGTGTCGCAAGGTAGCCGTCGGCTCCAAGACCGTGACGATGGTCTCGACGTGGAGCACGGCGCAGATATGAGCATGCTAGATAAAGATTCAGAAAACGCAATCCTTGTTACAGTCAGCACGCTCTCATCGAGACTGCACTGCACCTAAACTATACCTGATCTTGCCACCGTCCTTCGGAACTAGCCCGAACAGTAATAGTGGGTGTAAACCACGTCACACTACACGACGGACGTCACTCTTCGAACGGATTGGGGTACCACAAGATGCATACAAAACCCAAAGTTAGGTGGCGTTGGGTCGTGGAGGGGAGGTGCTTCGGTCATGCATGGGGATTCTCGCGCAGTGCTAGGTCCATCCGAGGAGAAGGTGGCATGCAGATGGAAGCAAGAACGGAAGGTACGCACTGCAGACGATAACGAACACAAACCGGACCGCTTGCGCTCCGCCTCGGCCCTGCTAGCCGGGTCGCGCCTAGCCTGAGAGCCGCTACGCTGCTGCATCGACGTGCTGCTCCTGGCAGTCGTGACGCGGGTCACACGGCGGGAACTGGGCGAAACGGATCAGTGGCCAGGTCGACGAATAAGATGAAGGACGGATGCACTGAGCGCCTGCGCTCCTCTGCGCTGCGGACTTTGAGATCGGGCAGGGGACGAGCCTAGATCTCTCTTGAGTTCAGGCTAGCTCGATGCCAGTCGCAATGTCCTGCGTGACGAAAATCGTGTGTATACTTGATCTGAGGACCAGGGTTAGGTAGACATATTGGGTCTGGGTCTGTTGAGTCAGTGCCTCAGATCGTTTGTCCCGGCTGCTCTGCCATAGCGTACGCCTTCCCGTGCACGTCTCCATGATGGCCTCTCTTAAAGGGGAACCAAGAAAAGTAGTCAACCTTGGCACGCCTGGGCGTGTTGGCAACGCTGCTTTTGCCGACATCCAGAAGCCGACGAGGCCGACTGCGATGTCTGGCCCAGAGGAGGCGGAGGTGCGCCAGAGGAGATATTCGCGCACCGGCGCGACCGGAAGGGAAGCGTTGAGGTCGTGGAGCAGGTGCTAGAGCATTCTCGTGCGGCACCAGGTCTATCTGACATCCAGAGAGAGGGAAGGAGCATGGAGACAGCCAGACGACACGCACCAGTCGTGTTGAACACGAACACAACCACTTTCCCTTCAAGACTTCGCCTTGCGCCTGTACACCTCCTGCACCTTCGTCTTTCCACTCACGACAGCGGACGAAGAGCATCGCGGTGAGAAGTGTGAACTACGCGAGCGACGAGAGTCGGGGCTCCAATTCCATCATCGTATTTCGTGGAAATTGAGCGGAACGAGTTGACACGACAGGCGTCGCCTTCCTTCTCCGCGGAGCTCGAGATTGGCGCGGGACGCCTGGATCTTCCTTGGGAGTTTGGCGCTGAAGCGACATAAGTACGTTGTCCTGCTCGACGATGATTGGGTGCATACTTGATTTAAGGGCCCGGGGAAGGTTTGGCTTCTTTACGTCAACTAAAAGGATCAGGTACAGTAATACTGTTGGACTTACTGCTTCTTCCTACGATAAATTGATGTCGGTGAGATGATGCGGGATAGGAATTTGACATATGAATCTATATGAACCTACAAGGTCGATAGAGGTCAAGCGCCAACTGGAACATACACTACCCCGAACCGCGGCCTTGTTGAGCTTGATGTCCCAGGGTAGGTGGGCTCTCCCTCTTGTCGCGCCTACACTTGGATGAGCCAGGATGACGCATCATCGGGATCAAGAATGAAGAGTTAAGATCGAGTTCGAAGCCTCAGACAGCGTTCACGCCACGCCCATTCGTCTCACGCCAACGCCGCCTTTGCTGCTGCTAGGCCGCGCGATAACAGCGAGGAGGTTTGTTGGGGCGCCTCGCCTGCCGTACCTGTGCGGAAGGGCCGCTCGAACGCGTTCTTCAGTCTGGCGACCTAATTCAGGCTGAATCCGGGGAGGCGCAGAGCTGAGGAGACGAAGACTGGGGACAAGGGGTATGATTTCTGCGGGGGTTCGGGTGCGTCAGTGACGCACAGAGCGTCTCGAAGTCCATCCTGTTCAGACGGGGGATGCTCGTGAACCGCCGTGCGCAGGGCTGCACCTGGGGTCTTGGACATGCACTCACAGATCAGCGTGTGCGGGAGGTGCTCGGATTGCTTGTAGGCCGCAAGGTATTGTGATGCCTTGTCTGCTTTGCATGCCCACGCGTGAGTTAGGCTTTGCGAGGGCTGTTGTGTGGGCGTGTGGTTCCATTGTTTAATGAGAAGCTATGCTACGACGGTGGTGACACTGTTGAGTAGGCAGACTCCCGTCAGCTATGGAATGGCAGCAAGAGGATGAGCGGGATGAGTAAGAGCAAGGCGGGCACGACGCACTGCGGCCTCACACGATCACACGTGAGAAAATATGCGGAGGGACCTAGACGTTCTATGCGCGGGTGGATGTACTCTGGGTGGAGATCTTGAGCTGCGAGACGATAATACATGCTCAGTCGACAGGTGGACGAATAGGTAAGACGGAGAAACCTGAGGAAAAGCACCGCCCAGCGTAACTTACCGATCGGGACGGTGAACCGTGTGAACCATCGATCGGAAAACGGGATCAGATCGATCAACCGCTCTTGCCTCCGTCCCTTCAATGGACACGCAACAACCCCGTCCTCGAATTCCAAACACCCAGTTCCGAGTCCTTATCCTAGGAAGGTGCCAGGGTGGAAAGACATCAATTCTACAAAGAATACGCGATACAACGGACAGCCACATTATTTACCGGGGAGGAGAGGAGGTACGTGGTCCAATATGTTTTTGTCTGCGAGACTGATCTCACTGCCGATCAGTGTACACTGTCCATAGATGTAAGTGAAAACGGTACTTCTCTTCTGTTGCCTCTAAACATGGAGCCAGCGAGGCGAGCACATCGACGACGAACTTGTCTTCTCAAACCACATGGGTTACATCTTCCATGATTCCCTTGGAATCGGGTCAGGTACCGTAGAGGAATTCATTCGACGCAAGTGTGGGGAAAGGCGACTGGCAGATAGATTACATGCAATATGGTTTTGACTCTCGACTGGTCACAATTACGAAAACTGATCGTCATGTTCTAAGGTATTGCGTCCCAATGGACAACCGTTTCCCACAACTTGATCTCAAACATTTCAAGGACATCTGTCCCGACCAGAATGGTGCGTCGTTGATGACATTCGTGACCGTATTTAACAGAATAGTAACAAGTTCCCGTCATTCTGGTATTTACCAAATACGACCAATTCCGGCAAAATGTCAAAATGGATGTGGAAGATTACGGAAGTCTAGGTGACGACATATCTCAAGTGACGGAGGAACACTTTCAAAAGGACTACCTGCGTCCCCTTGGTGATTACGTTATATTCGTGCGATTAGAACGTGGGTTCAGAGTCAAATGTCAGGGTTACATTCTGATGTCCTTTGGCAGGCATGCACGTGCAAGATATGCGCTGCGATGATCTTATTGAGACGACAGCTGCAGCTTTGAATGAGGACACCGTCGGATTGATGCTTTTGGCTGTGCAAAGGAATAATTTAGGATCGTGTGTTAAAACAGCTTTGAACCGGTGAGTGTGCCAATCGAAAGAGCGAAGTGAGCAATGGTCACAACAAGCATTGCAGTGTCCATTCCCGTACTGGCACCGAGGTCAAACATACAGTTCGGGAATGTCTTACCTCGTTTCCATACATCTGGGTAAGTGTCGATAGGGTCTTAGCCTGTGGTACATGGCCCATGATGCTTGATGCCGCCGCAACTCCTAGTTGGTGAGTGCCAGCTTTTACTCACGGTTTTCAGATCGACTGACCTGACCATGTTGGTGCTCTGCTCTCCAGTATGTGAGCAGCTACCGTACTTCGCTAGCTTTCAAGCGTGCTGACGAGGCCTTTCCTCGGCCCTCCAGGAAGTGAGTGGCTGCCGTGGCTCGCTGCACTACAAGCCCGCTGATGACGCCTGTCCTTGGCTCTCCAGCTTGTAAGTCACTGTCGTGGCACACGTTTCAAGTATGCTGACGACGCCTATACTCGGCTCACCAGGAGGTGAGTAGCTGCCTTGGCTCGCTGTGTTCCAAGCGTACTGACAACGCCTGTCCTCGGCTCACCAGGAAGTGAGTGACTACCGTGACTCGCTACGTTTCAAGCCCACTGACCATACCTGTCCTCTGCCCCCCAGTTGGTGAGCAGAAAGTGTGGCTAGTTGAGTTTCAAGCGTGCTGACGACTCTTGTCCTTGGCTCTCCAGGATGTGAGTGACTGCCGTGGCTTGCTGCGTTCCAAGCGTGCTGACGATGCCTGTCCTCGGCTCTCCAGTTGGTTAGTGGCTGTCGTGGCTTGCCGCATTTCAAACCTGCTGACGATGTTTGTCCTCGGCTCTCCAGTCCGTGAGTGGCTGCCGTGGCTCGTTGCATGTCAAGCCTGTTGACGACATCTGTCCTCGGCTTTCTAGAGAGTGAGTGGCTGTCGTGGCTTGCCGTATTTCGAGCCTGTTGATTACGCCTGTCTTCTACTCTCCAGCCTGTAAGCGACTGCCGTGGCTCGCTATGCTTCGAGTATGCTGACGACGCCCGTCCTCGGTTCACCAGGAAGTGAGTGGTTACCGTGGTTCGCTGTGTTTAAACCGTGTTGACGAGGCCTTTCCTCGGCTCACCTAGGAAGTGAGTGACTGCCATGACTCGTCGCGGTTCAAGCGTGCTGACGACGCCTGTCCTTGGCTCTCCAGCCTGTAAGTCACCTACGTGGCTCACTGTCTCGAGCGTACTGACTACGCCTGTCCTCTTCCCAGTTGGTGAGTGGCTGCCGTGGTTCGCTGCGTTTCAAGCGTACTGACCACGCCTGTCCTTGGCTTTCCAGTCTGTGAGTGGTTGCCGAGGTTCGCTGCGTTTCAAACGTGTGCTGACGATGCCTATCCTCGGCCCTCCAGCTGGTGAGTGGCTGTCGTGGCTCACTGTGTTTCAAGCGTGCTGACGATGCCTATCCTCGGATCCCCAGTTGGTGAGCGACTGCCCCGACTTGCTGCATTCAAGCGTACTGACCACGCCTATCCTTGACTCTCCAGCAAGTGAGTGGCTGCCGAGGTTCGCTGTGTTTCAAGCGTGCTGACCACGCCTGTCCTCGGTTCTCCAGTTTGTGAGTGGCTACCGTAGCTCGCCGCGTTTCAAGCGTGCTGACTACGCCTGTCCTCGGCTCTCTAGTTGGTGAGTGGTTGTTGAAGCTCGCTGCGTTTCAAGCGTGCTGATGACGGTTGTCCTCGGTTCTCTAGTTTGTGAGTGGCTGCCGTCACTCGCTACATTACAAGTGTGCTGACGGCGCCTGTCCTTGGCTCTCCAGCAAGTGAATGACTACTACACTTCACTCCATTCAAAGCCTGCTAACGACGTCTGTCTCGGCTCTTCAGGATGTGAGTTGTTGTTTGCCTTGCGTTTTAATCCCGTTGACCGTACCTGACCTTTACTCTCCATCGATCATACTTATCCCTGGCCAACTAGCGCGTGCGTGGAGGCCCTCCTTTCCAACCTACTAACGGCGTCCTCACCTTTTGTTCTTCAGTTTGTACGTGCTCTCCGTATGTTCACTCCACCAAAATTCTCACTTCTTCGTAAGGTGATGCAGGTTATGTCGCTGCCCACCATTCAAAATGTGCTCTCTTCGCGTTACAGTTATTCGATGCTGACTTACGTCATCTTCTAGCTCACTGCCACCAGTCTTGGCGGTTATCATTTGATCCTTGTATTCGCTTTCTCATTTTTAGCGTGTATCTAACCTTTGTCGAAGCTGTTATCCTCATCTTGAAGCACGCCACTTTCTTACGTCTGTCAAACAT
>JAKELH010000271.1:0-103059 GCA_021525015.1 Lactarius pseudohatsudake | reverse complement strand
GTGGTACCCAGCTGAGCATCCCGATCTTCTCACCGCCCGCGATTCTGATGCAACGACCGAAACCCCCTTCACCTGCGACTCTCTGGGTCGCCCTCTCTACCGCGGGGACGTCCGCCTCGACGCACCCCCACTCCACCCGACTATACGCCTGCAGCGCCGTCTCGGCCGCGCGGACAGACCCCCCACGGGCTACAAAGCCAACAAAGCGGACGACTTCGTCCATTACCTCATCACCGACGCCCAGGGGATTACGCGCCAAGCCGCCTACGTACAGGTGGTGATGGCCGCCGACCCTCGCGTGATCGCTCTTGTCGACGACAGCAACAAGGTCTACTCGAAGCCGCTGTACGCGGAACCCATGGTCCGCGAGCGCGGCAAGCCTCATTACGCGCCGGAGGATCTGGTCATGTTCGCGGTGGGACACGCGAACCGACATCGGGTGGACAAGGCGGTGAACGAACTGAGGGATGTGTCGGCCAAAGCTGAGTTGCACAGATTCCGATCGTACACGCAAGAGGCTGAACGCGTCGAGCAGCGCCTCCACCACCTCGTCCTCGCACTCGGCGAGATCAAAGGGGAGCTCGCGCGCAGCAAGTTCCGCCTCGAGATGGCGGACCTCGTCGCCCGCATCGAAGAGAAGCAGCAGGGGTGGATGGGAGGCATCGGACCGATTCGGCGCCGTGGGCGTCGCAGCTGAAAAGGGGGTGATGTAACGGTTCTCGTTGTGGACACTTACGAGTACGGTTGTGACTCCCTCGTAAGCAGTAATCGGTCACGGACTCGTAGTATCAGTCAGCGGTCGTGGTATCACATGTTAGGATACCATGACTCATTCCTAGGATCGCCGTAGTAGGGTTCGAGCTACTTACGCGACTCGTCTTGGGACTCAAAGGGGAGCTTTAAAGCTATCCCCTTCATGTATAAATAGGAGTTCGCAAAGACCAAGATAAGCCATCTTGGTCTTCTTGAATCGTCATTCTGTTTCCGCTTCTCCTTCAGCTCCTCCTCTTGCCTTGTCTCCTCGTGCGCTTGCCTCTCGTAGAGGAAGTCGCTGCCCGTCGGCTTCGCCTAGTGGATCGTACCCTAGTGCCCATTATAACCGCGTATCTAGTCAGATCGCGTGTTATCATCACGTGACTATACGAGTCGCTGTATTCGCTAAGTCGTTCTACGCCCTTACGAAGTCCAAGTCGGACTAAACGCCAGTGACGGCGTTACAAGCAAGGTGGGTCGTCGTGGGTGGTGGCGGTGGCGATGCATCACGTTAGGGGTGCCGTCGTGGTGAGTTTTGCATGCTGCGACGGCATGGCGTCAGGGCGGGGCATTCGCGCAGGGTACTGGTGGAGGTTGAGGGAGACGGGGCCACAAGCTTAGGTGTGGCGGCAAGGTAGCCGCAGTGGTGATGTGGTCTGTGAGAGACGATACAGGGAAAAAAAAGAAATAAAACATACCTTAGAGCACTAGGCCAAAGCTGAGCTCGTCGTCGTCGGCTGGGGTCTTGCGTGTCGCGACGGCATGGCATCGGGGCGGGGATTTCGCGCGGCGTAGTACTGGTGGTGGAGGTTGATGGAGATGGGGCCACGAGGTAGCTGCGGTGATGTGGCCTGTGAGAAACGATACAGGAAAAAAAAAGAAAACCGTATCTTAGAGCTAGGCTTGCGCGTCGTGACGGCAGGGCGTCGGGGAGGGGATTTCACGTGGCGGGGTACTGGTGGTGGAAAACTTGAGGCAAAAGATGGCAGCGGGCGCTATGGCTCTGCGACTGAGAAGCGATGTAAAACAAAAGAAAAAAAAAAAAAAAACTTATCTGGGTATGCACTGGGCTCGTCGTTACCTGCGTGTTGTGACCATCAGTGGGGATTGTGGGTGATGAGATGCATGAAGTCGTGCCACTTTCATTACATTACAGTAGAATGGAGCAGATTGGTGAGAGGGAGACGAATGTGAACCAATTGCAAGGAATGTTGTACTTTTGGTTGTTCCCGGAAAGCGTGTGTCACATATCAGTAACTTATTCACATCCGTCTCTTCCCACCAATCTGCAACCATTACTTTTCAAGTGGCACGACTTCATGCATCTCGTCACCCACAATCCCCTCTGCAACCACTCACCAACACGCAGGTGACGACAAGCCCAGTGCCCAGATAAGTTTTTTTTTTTTTTTTCTTTTCTTTTACGTCATTTCTCACTGTCGCAGAGCCACGTCACTGCCGCCGCCTCACCACACATAGTCCATAGCCCCCGCCGCCATCCTTTGCCTCAAGTTCTCCACCACCACCAGTATCCCGCCACGCAAAATCCCTGCCCCGATGCGCAAGCCTAGCTCTAAGATACATTTTTCTTTTTTTTTTCTCGTATCGTTTCTCACAGGCCACGTCACCGCAGCTACCTCGTGGCCCTGTCTCTATCGGCCTCCACCACCAGTACTGCGCCGCGCGAAATCCCCGCCCTGATGCCATGCCGTCGCGACACGCAAGACCCCAGCCAACAACGACGAGCTCGGCTTCGGCCTGGTGCTCTAAGGTATGTTTTTTTTTTCTTTTTTTTCCCTGTATCATCTCTCACAGACCACGTCACCGCTGCGGCTACCTCACCGCCACACCTAAGCTCGTGGCCCTGTCTCCCCCAACCTCCACCAGTACCCCGCGCGAATGCCCCACCCTGACGCTATGCCGTCGTGACATGCAAAACTCACCGCGACAGCACCCCTAACGCGACACATCGCCACTGACACCACCCACGACGACCCACCTTGCTAAGTATGTTTTTTTTGTTTTATTTTTTCGCTTATCGTGACCCACGTCACGACCCAGGCCCCCGGCCCATGCCACCATCACGCCGGCGCACCACTCACAAGCGACGTCACCCCAACACCACTGCTGGCCGTCACGACGCGACCTCAACTGCTCGCTCCACCACCCTGACCCGCCACACACAAGGCCCCACAACGCGACCCGCCGCTCCACCGCCACGCCCACCCGCTGCGCGCAAGACCCACCCCAACACCATCACAACACAAAGCCCCACGTGCCACGTCACAACCCCGGCTGTCACAACGCGACCTCAACCGGTCTCCACCACCCCAGCCCACCACACATAAGGCCCCGCGATGCCAGCTTGCTGCGCGCAAGACCCACCCCAACACCACCGCAACACCAGGCCCCACGACGACCCTGGCCACCGCTACCTTGACCCTGTCACCACCGGACTTGCGAGCTCTTGGCTCTCCCTGTAGTACTAGTAGCTATGTATTTGTTTGTTTAAATAAAATATTATTTTCATGCTACAAAGTGTGACTGTGACATGGTGTGACTTCCCATATGACTAATATTTTGATATGACTAAGATATTGGTATAATATGACTAATACATGGTATGACTAATATATGATATGATAAATAATGTATGATATCACTAATACTTGGACTTGTATGACTTTCTGAACTTGTGCTCCTTGCTGGTCATCGCTCTGTGAGGAGATTGTTGAAAATTTGACATGGCCTGCCAACTTGTCAACTTCATAATTTTAGGGGAAACTTGCTTACCTTTTTAGCTGGTCCCAGCTGGTCCCAGCTAAAAAAGCAATGTGTGAAAACACTGATGACTAATACGTACTAGCTTCTTGAAGCCATTGGCGTGATCTCAAAGAAGGATGGCGATAAAAGCGCCAGTTGCGGAGGTAATTACCAAGATGAGGTCGCTCTTCACCCTGCCAGTGACGACAGCGACGCATGCTGGGGGGACGATGAAGATGGTGAAGAAAACATTCTTGAAGCTATTTCAAACTTGAAGGTGTGTTTTACGTGGCCATTGACCTGTACCAATGGCTGACTTGGAGTCACTCGGACTCACTCCCTTCTGTCAGCTTAGCAAAGTCGTACGAGCAGTACGCTCAAGTCCTCAGAGGCGTCAGAGCTGGCTTAGGGAGGTCCGGATGTCTCTTTCAGAAGAACTGATGGGTGCTGGCAGTACTGCATTCATGCTTATTCTAGATGTCAAGACAAGATGGTCATCGACCTACCAAATGCTTCGTAAGTGGTGCATAGTAGTCAAATGTAATCATCGGCGTCTCACATAATTCTAGGCCGGGCATTACAACATCGTGAAGCTATCAACACCTACATCTACTGACATGAAGATTTAATCCAATTTCGTCTGACCGAGGAAGACTGGAGAGCGATTGAGATGGTAACATGCTGGTTGAAGTCATTCCAGTCCGCTACCACTCAAATGTCAGCAACGAAGACGCCGATGCTCTCCTCCACTCATGCGATTTTCCATGGACTACAAGCCGACATCAAGGACATCCTTCGTGAGGAACAAGACCTATCTCCCCAACTCATTCAAGGCCTCACCGACGCCCACCTAAAGCTTAGTGAATATTATTATAAATTTGACGAGTCACCGTTCTATCTGTGGGCCTCTCGTAAGTCTCATCCTCTGGATTGCTAATTACCAATTGAACTGACACCACTTAGTTTTGGACCCTCATATTTTGTATCCAGTGCTTCTGGATGAGTTTGAAGGCGATGATGATCTTGCACCTTTCCTTGAGGTAGCGAAGAACAAGCTTCATGTATATTACAAGACACTCTACGTGAACAAGACAGCGCCCAACCCTTCCTCGTCTGGCCCATCCAGTCAGGCCGCCTCGGCTCTTGGCTGCTCCCCACAAAAGAACTTCACTGCTCGGTTCCGGAAGCCCCGTGCACCGATTGACGAACTTCTCGAGTTTTGGAAGCTCCCTCAAGAGGATTTTGACACTTGCAATCCACTTCAGTGGTGGTCAGGCCGTCACACTTCTTTTCCCAACTTGTATCGACTTGCGTGTGATGTCTTGTCCATCCCAGGTACGTTTTCTTCTTTCTTTCTTTTCACTGACGGCTCACTGTCCTCCACATTATCAGCTTCAGCTGTGGCCGTAGAGAGGGTCTTCTCCGGTGGCCGTGACACAATCTCGCTCTGTCGTGCTAGCTTGAAGGCTGATACTATCAGGACCCTCATGCTGGTCAAGAAGAAGCTACACTTAGAACGTGAACACGCAAACAGAGCACTGAAGGGCCAGAGTTCCAATATTTTACTTTAGTCTCTTCCGATATCTTTAATATACAACTCATTTACTCTCATTCCGAGTCGTTCGCTTATGACCACCCCAGTCAGTCATCACGTTCCTGATCAAACACGATGACGACTTGGGCCGACTCTCGTTAGCTAGTTCAGGTGAGTGTAGACTGTGCCTTCTGTAGCCAACCCTCGCTCTCCCGCTTCTGCCACCTCACTCCTGTCCCTCACCGACACTGGCCCATCCTCCTCATCCTGCTCTTCCCTTGCCTCCCGCTCATCCCCAAAATCAGCTCCCAATGAACACCTAGCCGTTCTCCATTCCCACAGCCTCTGGAAACAGGGTACTAATGCTCCTTACTGCGACACCTTTGTCTGCTGTAAGCCCCTCACCCTCATGGACTGACAGAGCGACATCATGTACATGTACCACACGCTGCTTGTCGCTTCCCTTCCTATAAACTAAGCCATCTCTTGTCATTAGCATTGCAGACAGTGTGGTGGGATTTTTGGCGTGGCCTGCTCTTCGCGCACCTCTCCCCTTCGTCTATCACCCACACGGTATGCCCATCTCCACATATGCCTCGAATCGCTCCCTGATGACCTGCACAGCTACCCTCTTCCATGTTGTGCCGCTGCAGGCTGCAGCCAACCGCCACCTCGTTCGGACTCAAATTGCTCCCCGATGACCTGCGCAGCTCCCTTCTACAACGCTGTGCCGCTGCAGCCAGCCACCACCTCATTTGGACTCAAATTGCTCCCCAATGACCTGTGCAGCTCCCTTCTACAACGCTGTGCCGCTGCAGCCAGCCGCCACCTCATTTGGACTCAAATCACTCCCCAATGACCTGCGCAGCTCCCTTCTTCGACGCTGTGCCGCTGCAGCCAACCGCCACCTCGTTCAGGCTCAAATCGCTCCCCGATGACCCATGCAGCTACCCTCTTCCACGCTGTGCCGCTGCAGCCAACTGTCACCTCGTTCGACATTAAGTAGCCTGTAAATGATGGTGTAGCATTGATTGTACTTTAATCTTTTCTGATTCATTATATACAACCCGCTACCCGTAAATACAGCCGTAAAACTTCCCGTACTGTCTCGTTTAGTTTCACAGTAGATCAGTATACGGTACGGGGACAGTACGGGGAAACCCGTTTTGACCCGTTAAATAGACGGCCCTACCCGTAATATGGTACGGTGAACAGCCGAGGTCAGCCAAGGTTGGGGGTAAGGGAGGAAGACCGGGTGAAGGGGGACTCGCAGTAGTACTCTCCATGTCTGTCACAATCTCTTGTGCCATTTCTCAGACTCGGATTCGGACTGACTTTCAGACTGGCTCTCGACTCGCGCGCACGATCGGTGAAGCCCGACTGCGACTTGTATTGACTTGTGCACGCCTTGCGGTAGCATGTAGCCCGCACGTGACCTGTGACCGTGACTCGTGACTGTGACTCGCCCCGCCTAGACCAGATCACGTGACCAGTAGCTTGTAGCCTGGCAGTGACATCATACCCTATGCCCTGTGCTTCTTGGAGGTTCCAGTACCTTCCAGGACATTCCACCACGACCCTGTACCCTGACCCAGTGCCCTATGCGCTGGCAGACCCTTGACCCTGTGCGCTGGCACTTACTGCCAGCGAAGAGACTCTGTACATTTACGGCGCTGGCCTTATTGCCAGCGAACTGCGACTCCCTGTATATAAGGCTCAGTAGAATGGCTGGTTGTCGCCATTCTAGTTATTGTCCATTTCCTGCCACTCTTGTCCCTTCCTCTCTGCCAGCTTGTGTGCTGGTGCCCTCTCCTCTACTTGCCCTCCACCTGAGTAACCCTTGAGGGACCCTTAGTGGGTAGCCCAAGACAGGTCAGCCTCTCCTTGTCGGCTTGTGAGTACTGTCGGTTCGGCTGCACCCCCCGTTCCACCGCCTTTGGCCCGAGCGACCCGGCAGGGTCATAACAATGTCGCTGTTGTCGATGAGTGTGGGTGTGACAGATGTATGCTGGTGACGAGGAACAAATGGATAGATGGTGGATTGGGTGTAGCACGAGGGAGGTTAGGAGGCAACTCAGTCTGAAGAAGAATCCCCATATGTGAGAAAAATGCATTGAATATCCTCGAACCCGTCTGTGTTGCATGACCGTAATGCTACTGTACCATAGCAACTGCCACATCATGGTCCATGTATGTCTCATACCTCTGGTGAATCCCCACAACTGCTGCTATCCACATCTTGCCAGGGCCACTTGGGAAACAATGACACAGCAGGAAAATGAGCGTCTTGGAGTAGCATCAGGCAACGCTTGAGGTGATGCGCTTGGCCTTGAGCCTGGTGACAGGGATACACTGGCAGCAAGACTGGCAGGAGGAATAACCTGCAGCATGGTTGACTCGGGAAGCGGTGATGGTGGCATGCTCGGCTTGGAACTTGGTTCAGGAGCTAGTCCTGGAGTCAACAATGCCAAGTTGAGACTGTCCTCAAGGTGTCCCGCATCAGGCCCCACATTCAAGCCAAGGGGTAGGGATGGCTGGTGACTTGGCTGCTGATGTGAAAAGGTGGTTGCATGTGCTGTACTAGGACTCGGTGTGAGGAGTCAAGACGGTCCTGTAGATGACGGTGGAAGGGCTGACACAAGCAATTCTTCTCGGATTGAGACAAAGAGACTTTGATGCCAGTCATGATGGGGAAGTGGGCACAAGATTGGAGGCAGTGTCTCCCTCAAAAGTGGGCATGAAGTGTTGGAGTTGCAGCCACACACGACATGTAAGCGTCGGGGGCGTTCAGGCTGGCTGGACCGGTAACACAATACTTTCTCTAAGTTGAGCTCAGTTGCTCGACCGCGGTCTCTGTTTTCTACTGTACGAAATTTATTTTCATCCTACATAAATACTTCATAGTCCTAGAGTACATACCTCAGCCGTTTCTCCCAAAACACTGAGGTTAGTAACTTACTTTACTTCTTGTATGTTTACTTTACTTATTGTGCACTTAGTCGCACATTCTCGCACTCCTACAGGTAGCTACACAATATTATTAGCCGTTTCTCCCAAAACGCTGAGTCGCGCATTCTCGCGCTCCTACATGAAGACTGTATTTCCAGACCACAGGGCTCTTATCGGGGCAAAGAGGGCAGGAAACTGGAACGTTTGAACAAGGTGAGGCCAGGCACTTAATTGTCACTTCCCAATTAGGAAGGTCCAAAAAAAAATTAGCGGCCACCGGGCCTCCCCCCCCCCAACGTCCTGTTCGGGATTCCGGTCTCGCCACCTCCTTGACGCTAGTGATTTCCGGGCCTGGCTTGGCCTGGCTTTAGGGGCTTGGGCTTGGCTTTAGGGGGCTTAGGCTTAGAAAAATGCTGAGCCAGGCCCTAGGCCAAAACTCAGGCCTGGCTTGGGCTTGGCCTGGCTTAGGCCAAGGCTTTTTGTCAAAAGAGTTGTACAATCCATTGGTGGTCAAAGTAACACAAAAAAGGAAAAAAAAAAAGTGGACATAATCTAGTTAGACTCAAGGTTAGACTCATTGTCAGCCATCTCTGCATCATTTCCCTCATCCAGTAACATTTCATCCCATGATGCTCCCTCAACATCTTCCCACTCTTCCTCACCTTCCCATGAGTGGACATGTGAGAGTGTAGTGCCATGTCTCTGTATGGAGTGTGAAGTGTGTCAGTAGGTGACATGGGGTGAGATGTAGGGGATGTACCACTGCCTCAGATGTGTCGCCTCAAGCTGGTTGAGTGTTGCATTGTGGTGTCTATACACCAGGTATGCAAATGGAACAACCAGGCTCTGCAGGGACATTGCCATCTGCGCCATCTGCCTCTGCACCAGCATCGCCTGGAGGAGATCTGGCAGATCCAGCAGCACTCTTTTGCCTGCACACCGGAAGAGGTGGATGATGAGGTTGCCAATCATGAGCCTGCCCAACACATCTTGGTTCTGCAGCAGGCAGGTGATGACCATGAATACATGCAGGAGACCCAATTGGCTGTTGGGGTGCATCCAAGACAGAAGCTATCTGATGTCCTCACACACAACAAGCATCAGGAGAAGAACACTGTTCTTATAATAAAAAGTCTATTATGTCAAGTGTTCTCTAGACTCGGACAAGTGGAAAGGTAAGGCACATGCACCTGTAAGATATCATGGTCTTCAGCAACTTTGAGACAGTCGCATACACATGGTGTGATGGCAGCGAAATGCCCTGATTTAGAGAAGTTGTTGACAAGGTGCTCCAAGAAAGCGCCTCATCTCTGATGCATGTGATCTCCCACTCTGAGTCACTTACTTTCTCAGTGTTTGCACAGTGGACTTGCAGCACACACAGCTCATTGGTTGTGTTGGCAAGGTCTAGGAGTAGGGATTACCACGGGTAACCCCCGTGTCACTTCGGCCTTACCCATACCCGTACCCGTCAAAACCCGTACCCGCGCATACGGGTACGGGTATTCACGGGTTTGGTGAGTACTTGTGGGTTTGGCGGGTTACCCGTACCTGCAGGGGTATAGAGGCCATTCTTGAGGCCATTGGCCCATTTCATGCGGTGACAATCGAGTATTTACTATCTCAGATACAAACAGATACCACTAGTACTAATAACTGTGTACGTCGCTGCCCTATGGTCATTGTAAGGCCTCATCGCTGTCGCGTTGCATTGTTGTTGCCTCTGCAGCTGCAGCGGACGAGGCCTCCGCCGCCTCCGCATCCTCCGCAGTCAGTGTGGTTGTGATCGTACCCCACTGCCGTTGTAGTCGCCATGGTCGTCGTGGTCGCCTCGTCGAAGGAGTTGAAGAGGCGGCCTCGTCGGCGTGATCGTTGACATGTTGTTGTTGCGGTCGGCAGTCACGGTCGATGTCGTCGTGATTGCCCTGTCGTCACAGTTGTCGTCACCGCGTTGTCATGTGGCTGTGTTGAACGGTCAGGGCCCTATGCTAAGGCCAATAAACAAGTACGACAATTAAGTCGGTAGAAAACGTAGTGAATATAAGAACAAAAACTTAGCGTCTCAGAAGCTGCAGCATACACTTGAATGCCGAGACCGAATAATAATGAGGGAAAGGTGAAGCCAGGGATTACCACGGGTAACCCCCGTCGTCGTCGTCGTTGTAGTTGCCTCGTCGTCGTCGCCTGGCCGCCGTGGTCGTTGTGATCGCTTGTCGAAGGGGTCGAAGAGGTCGCCTCGTCGGCGTGATCGTTGTCATATTCATGTGTCGTCGTCGTCGTCGTGACTGCCCTGTCATCGCCGTCGCCTCGTTGCCGTTGTGGGTATGTCATGAGTCAACACAGACCGCCAGCACAGTCGTGGTCGCCTCGTCAGGTGGCTTTGTTGAGCGGTCAGGGCCTTATGTTAAGGCCGAAAAAAAGGACAATTGAGTCAGTAGAAAATGAAGTGAATACAAAACGAAAACTTAGCGTCTCAAACGAAGGCCGCAGCATACACGTGAGAATGCCGAGACCGAATAAGAACCACTTGGATCGTCGTATCCGTATCCAGTGCGACGGCTTGGCGTCTCCAACGGCGACCTCCCACCTGACTATAGAGCTGCTCTCAGCGTCGAAGGATGTGCAAAGGGAGGGTATATGAAGCTGTTCAAAGGGAGAATTGTGATTATAAAGCGATGTGAGAATGCCGAGACCGAATAATAATGAGGTAGAGTTGAGGTGAGGGTGAGAAGCGCAGATGGGCCACCTGTAGTGCTAGAAGAGTGTGAGAGGAGAGGAAACGACCTGGATAAAATGGACATCTAGTTACATTGCCACCAATGTGGGCATGTCGAACAGATACAGCACGAGACGTGGGAACGCACAGCCGGTCAGGCCCAGTCTATGTTTGTGGGATGAAAATGCACCATGTTGTCGTCCTGGGCGAGATACTAATGAATGGTGAAACTTGAAGAGAGAGAGAGAGATTGCACGTGGATAGATGGGATGGGATGGGGTGGGGTAGGGAAAACGCGGGAGAGGTCGATGGGCCGACGATGGCGATGTGGCACGACTCGGGTGTTGGATGTCGTTGGTGGGAATGAGTCCAGTATGGTAGCTAAGTCACACCAAGACGATCCAATGCAGCCCAAACATTTCCGAAAGCAGGAAATGAGTCGTGAGTGGCATGTTGCTAGTTAGATGTAACTTACCCGCGGGTACCCGTGCCACGGGTACGGGTTTGGCACGGGTCCGAGAATGGCTACCCTGACCCGTACCCGCGTGACCTGTACCCGTGACCCGTACGGGTTTTGCCGACCCGTGGTAATCCCTATCTAGGAGTGCGTTGTAGTCTTGTAGACAGGAGACTGAACTTCACAGAAGGAAAATTGTTGTGAGAGTGTGTTGAAGTGTGTCAGGGTGTAATTACATAACCACATACACTTGAGCTTCGGTTAGTATGACTCATGATTGGGACACCTAACTAGGACAGTTCTTACTTAAACTGTAGTAGCCCAAGTAGTACTATCTTCAAAAAATTTCAATACTCTGGCAAGAGCCCTGGGCCTGTGGGCTTGGCCTGGGCTTTCAATATCTGAGGCCAGGCCAAAATCTTTGGCTTGACCAGGGCTTTGGCCTGGCTTGGCCTGGCTTTTTAGGGTCTGGCTGGGCCTGGCTTTGGGCTTGAGGCCAAGCCAAGCAGATCACTACTTGACGCAATGTGTCGCTTGAGTCACCCCCTCATCCCAGCTGTTGGCGGCAGAACGGAATAAGTCGAACCGTGGAGATGTCAGAAAACTGTCGAAACCCGGCAAGACTCGAAATTGCGAAATGAGCCCGTCGCGTTCCTTCAACTGGCTGCGTTGCTTGAAGCAACTTGCTTCAGCAGGAGATGACCACCGATTGGGACCACCACTCTGAGGTCGTCGGCTCCGCCACCATCGATGCGTAATTTGTCGCTAGGTGGAATGTACTTGGTGAGCTCCTCAAGGCTTCGGTTGATCACTGCAAACCTGTGTCCTAATTGTGGGTCTGCCCGCAGAAGTTGGTCGATTGAAGCACGAAGGTGACGCCGCATCTCAGACCGAAGTAGAATCTCACTCTTTCAAGAGCCACAACCACTTCCTCGAGATGTTGCAGGTTGGCCTGATACGAGGAATAATCTAGTGGCACACTATGAGTGTCCTTGGACGTGGCGAGAATGACATCTCTCGAATATGGCGGAGGCATTTTGGCTGCGAAAACGGCACTATCGAGATTGAAAAGCGTGATAGCGAGGAGGAACAAATCTTCTTAACGACCCATTTGTAGCTTGAACACGGCTGATTCGGTTAAAATAAATTTGACTTGTCGAGATCTTCCGTTTGATCTCCCTTTCATTTAACTAACTGCTCCAGTTGCGCCGTAGCCAGTCCAAGAACAGAAAAAAGGCGAAGATGATTAGATCGAGATGGCATACCGTAGAAAGATGGAGGAATCAATATAGATGCTGGCAGGCGGCCTGAGTGACACACAGTTGGTTAGGAGACAGGCCAGGAAAGACTGAATGGGTATCACTACTTAACCTAAGTTAGTACGTTAACCATACTGGTAGCAAGCTGGGAAATGCCAGCATATAGAACACTGAGCTTGAGCACGCGTATCAGCAAATAAGTAAGAAGCGTCACTGGCAGCTGCGTCACGGTGACATGACATACTACAAGTCTACAAGGAAACACACACGAATATGGCGTCCGTTCCAGCTCACATATACGGCAACAGGCCAGGGAGCTGCAACCAAATGGCCTTAGTTACTTGGCCCTCAGTATATGATCGATGATCCTTGGCTCGTTGTCTCGTTCCCCTTCAAGTTTTTGTTGCGCGTTTGTGCACCACAACCTCAGACCGCAGTATGACGCTGCACCAGTCACAGCTGCTCACGTTCTATTCATCTCTTGGTATTATTCTTCGTTTTACCCCCTTACACCTTTTGCAGTGCGTGTTGACCGTGATCGCCCGTATAAGGGAAGAGCGCGAAGCACCACACTCAACAGAGGACCTTTCTTCATCAGGAAAAACCTCCCGCGCTAGCGAGAGATAATTTGAGATAATTTCCATATTGGGCAAGAATTATTGACATCTTAGTGACAGCTAGCGTTCGCTAGTCTCAATTATCTCAAATTAGCAAAGTAGGTTTTTCCTGATGTTACATGCGATGTCATGCCTTGTCAGGGACTACCTTCACCATGGAGGGATTTTTCCGATAACACAATCCGGGGGCCAAGAGAGCACTGGCACAAGGAAGGCAGGAACACTCGATACGCCGTCGTATTCATGATTTAGTTCTTGTGCCGCTACGATCCATAGTATGAGAAGATGCGGCCTAGTACTACATCACAGTGAACCCCGAATTTGAAATATTGTCCACGGCAATTCCCTAGGGCCAAATAATCGAACGACAATAGTCTGGCGATGGGTCTACATTGTGAACTCGAACCGCGGATGGCGGTCTCCGAGTCGCTTGCGCTCTGCGGGTGAGTCCCACCCGCCTTCTCCGGTCCCATCACCATAGGTCTGAAGTAACCGCTGTACTTCCCTCCGTTTCTCTGCGTTGCGAACCCTGAAGTATACCACCATCCCCACGGAAGATGCCGCCGCCGCAAGTGAGAAGGCAAGGTTGATACTAGTTGTCCTCTTAAAGCGTGGGGCATCGGAAAACAGCCAGGGGGACACGATGGCCCCGGCGATGACCGACGCAGAGGTGATTGCGATGGCAGTCGCGCGGCGGTAGTGAGGCTGCACGTTGTTCGCATTCCACGATAAGAGGCAGGGCGCCAAGCTGTAACTGCCGGTAATCTGCAGATAGAGCCCCCCGTAGCTTATGTTTCTGTTGTTCGAGCCTACGAAAATGAACAACAAAAATAGTGAGTGCATCAGGTTATTATTCTTCAAACGGCGGGACAGGGATACGGACCAAGAAACATGGCGTAACCAATAGCAGCGATAAGTGCGCAGACAGTAGACGTCAAGCCGCGACACTTGTATTTATCACTGAAGTACGCAGAAACGATGCTAAAGACGAAGGAGCACGCATACGGCGGCACCTGGTAACGATGTGTGAGACAATAGTGACCAATTGTGGTCGAAATGAGCGCACCGTCAACAATTGCGTGCGGTTAGGAGAGTGTCCCAGCGCATTAACAATGGTAGGTGTGCTGCGTGGCAGGTGAGTCAGTTTATGGGCAAAACTGGAGAGGACAACGAGAATGAATACAAGTAAGCGAGACCATAGATCTAACAACCAATCAATGCCCGTATGAGAGATGGAGCGACACTGCGATATCTCACCGTTGCGCCAGAGAAAAACATGGGGAAAGCAAACATAAGGACATGGGGTGCACCCGTGAACACGCTTGCGACTTCGCTCCAACTGAATACCTCTTGATAGGTGCCATCAGTGTCAGCGTCGCCACTCCAGTCGTCAGCAAGGTCACAGCAATATGTCTCCCGCTCCACTTTTGTCAGTAACTTGATGCTCTTTGGCGAAGCAGGTACGAAAAAGAGAGTGGCGAGTCCAAAAGCCACCGTGAAGCCCCCCTCCTGAGTCACATGGTCAGAAAACAACGAGCGAACGAACGAGGTAGACGACGAACCACAATGAAGATCCACTGCCAGCCAGCGATTCCGTGTTTGCCATCAAGGTTTTGAATTCCGTAAGCAAGGAGACCAGAGAAGGCACCGGTGAGTGAGCCAACGCTAAACAACAAGGCACAGCGGAGCTGCAAGGCGTGGCGCTTGTAAAAGTTGGAAAACAGAAGTGTGATACCGGGGGTAAGACCGCCTAAGGGGTGGGACATCGATAGGATCGGATAAGTGTTGGCAAGTATCAATAGACCATACCTTCGAGAGCGCCAAGGAAGAAACGGCAGACGAGAAGACCGTGGTAGGAATGCACGGCACCTACAACGAGCGGTGAGTACCGAGAACTGCGATGCGGAGGAACGTACCTTGGCAGGCGCAGACGACCCCCCAGAGGATGACCATAACGGGAAGGGTCACATTCGCACCAAGACGCTTCATGACTAAGTTCATCGGTAGTTCCATTAGAAGGTATGGGACACTTTTGGTGATCAGTCAAGGATTGGTGACGAAGGTCAGACGACGTACAAAGTGATGGTCAGAGCAATTGAGAATTCTTTTGCGGACATATGGAGGCTCCTAGTTAGCCCGGCAACTCGAGCATTACCAATGTTCCTTTTTTTCTCATCAGAACCGAGAACAAATTGAAAGGGGCCGACATACGATCTATCCTGGAGTTGTGCGACTGTTTGAACGTTCAAAAGTGAAAGATTGCAGGAATACTCACTAGGACAGACAAAAAATCTTAAAACAAGAGAGGTGAGAGATGACTAAGGAGTGATATAAAAGATAGTGCCCACAAAACATGCTAATGATTGGGATAAGATAGAAATCAATTTTGAGGGTAGCTCTCCTGAGGACCTTTGGATCTATAGGATGAATGGACGCGTTCTCATCTCCGGGAATGCTCGCGACATCGGCACTATCTTCCTTGTTAGGAGAGTGGACCTTCTCTGAACTGAGCGAAGTGGGCATAGTGAGAAGCGAGATAAGTGGGCAGGGTCATCATCATGATGAACATCCAACTCTTGACTTTTAACGAACAACTTGAATTCATCGGTCTGCTTCTGTTCTTGGTTTGGCTACAACGCGATTCAGGCGACACGTGCTGTCAGATTAATGGGAAACTCTCGAGATGTCAATTCTTTTCACCGAATCAATACTCCTACCCCATTCTTGGCTATAACGAGGTTGAATGGTCCTTGAACCTTTGTTCTACCCCATTTTCGCACTTCTCGAGCGCTCGAAAGTACCCCACCGGTTCGGATATGCCATTCACGCAGCCAAATACCTCAGCCGTCTTCGTGACCAGCCTCACCAAGCATTCGGGGTTCCACCCCATGCGGTCACACCATTTCTCGTGGAACCGTTGGCCTTTCAAGTCGAGTTGGAAGGTGAAAACGTGATTGGGGAGATGGTAGTCCTCTGTCGTGAACTCCTTACCTTGGGTGTTGACACCACTCGCTCCATCGCTCTCACTGTCAAAACAGCTCTGTCCAAGATTCATCCGTCGGCCCCAGATCAACCATTGGATCAAGTCATCGGGTGCCTGCGAGCGGCGAGAAGCACAACGGATATCTGCGCGAGGCTCGCTTCGCCCTCGCCCCTTGTCTTGGGATCCGCTATTCTAGGGCTTTTGGGAACGATGATTACGAGGAAGCTTTGTCCGTCTTTGATGGATTGTTACTTCTTGTTCCTCCGGAGACAGTCAGGGTGAATTTGTGACCAAATTTCAATGGTTCGTCGCAACGCTGGCAATGATCCGCCCGATCAATCGCGCACAAGACCCCGGAATATTTAGAGGAGGCAATATATCACACTCGAACCTTTGTCAACTCATCTCGAATTTTTAAAGTTCTCAAATTTCAAGATAGCGCAATGCATCGATTCTATTCCTTTGGCCCTCACCCATATCCTGGAGACCAAACTCGCCTGGCCCGCGCGGCGAAAAGGGAAATCACGTGAAGTCGAAGGCAAAGGCGGCCACTCAACTAGTGACTCGGACCGCTCTCTTTTTTCGATGAACACTCTCCTGGCGGATGATGAGCTCTGTCTGCGTCTGGTCAAGAATAACGATGCATTGACAACGAGGAACTAGGAGATGTCATATTAGCCCAAGACTGTACACTCTACGACACTATGAGCGCCCTTGAAGCAATGAGGACGCGTTCTCACCCTCGTCCCTTGTTGGTGGCAACTTGGTGCTAGTCCTGTTCAGATCGGTGACCCCCACACAAACAGTAGGCTTATTCTCGATGATGAGGTGGAGTGGCTTGTATTCTCTTCGCTTACTTCCCGACTCGCTTCTCGATGAAGTTTGTTCCTCACCAAGAACAACTACAGCGAGACCCTATTCGGCTCCTTGAACCCGTCACAGTTGTCATACGCGCAGCGTCCTTGATATCTCGTAGACTGAAGATTGGCACTCGGAGAAGTTCAATATGTCCCTCATGGAAGCACGTACATCGTAACCGTCCTCTCACGACGACAGGACGCAAAAATTGGATACAATTCTCGCTTCCAAGTACGGTTGTGGATAGATGTTCCAGAATCATCGTTCTGGGAAAGCGTGCTATTGCATGACACACCATCATCTCCCTTGCGAGCTCAGGTGCTCGTAACTTAGGGGGCCTTGGAGGGACTGCGTTCGTTCATCGCTGAGGCCCCCCGACTCCGGTCGACAACCTGCAGTGAAGACCGTGGTGAAGACTGCGACGACGGCCCCCTGCGGAACAGGCGGGGCTGGGGCAGGCGTCTACATGAACCCGCTCGGTACCACCCCCCCTCTGGCGCTCTCTCACGGCCTCACGACTAACCCTGTGCCCTGTGCACATGCCGTCCCTCCTTTGGCAGGAACCCAACGCCCCCTCTCCTTGGGCACAACCCCCCCCTACCTTGAGGCTTCCACGCCTCCGCTTTCACAGCAGAACACGGCGCTCTCGCCAACACTGCGCCCTAGGCCATTTGAACACCATCCTACCGGGCTCCCGCTGGCATGGAACACCCTTCTTCCCCCCTTCTTTCGAACACCCTTTTGGAACTCACCCCTCCCCTCAACATCCCCCCACAGAATCCGTTGTCCCATGTGGGTGGCTCTTTGTTAACTCCGGGCACCATGCCCACCAGGGCCACCATTTACTTTTCGACTCGATCTTCCTTGTGGGCCGCCTAGTCAGCGACGTCCCCCCCCTCTTTACCGTACGCCGCCTTCCACCCCTTCCTTTTCTTCGTACTGTTCAGGTCACTGTCACTGGCCCTTTCGTGGGCTGGGGTGGCTAGAAGCCGTTCCCTTTACGTACAGGTCGATCGCCCTTTATTCCGGTTCATATTTATAGGCTGCCCGTATCGTTTCCCCTCCCGAAACATTTTCCCCGAGTCTCGGGGCTCTGGAGTAGGTCATCAGAGGGGTTCACGTGAGTTCTCATGGTGTAGCGGCGATACTTTAGCATGTAGTAGATAAATTGCCGGGACCCGTCTGTCCCTCTGGGGCTTATCCGGGTATATAAATGGCTTGATAAATGGATACAAAAAAACAAACAAAAGAAAGCGCGCTATTGGACAGGATATCTCTCCGAATCGTGCGCTCGTAGTTTGCTACCGTAACTGCGCCGCCATCATTCAAACAATAGGTCATGCTGAACTTTTTCGTCACTATCCATCCAAAGATCGCAGACACCTTTTTAGTCTTGCTCTGATCAGCGTGCGAATGCCTACAAAACGTCCATTCAAACCTACCGCCAGAGCCGGTTCCTTCTTCTCCTGCGTTTGACGATCGTAGCATCCGAAAACTAAAGAGTTTCATACCTTCGAAAACCGAGACTCACCGATTACAGCCACAACTTGGACGTGGCGAGAATGACATCTCTTGAATAGGGCGGAGGCATTTTGGCTGCGAAAACGGCAATATCGATCGATTGAAGAGCGCGAGAGCGAGGAGGAACAAATATTATTTACGACCCATTTGTAGCTTGATTCGGTTAAAATAAGTTTGACTTGTCGAGATCTTCCGTTTGATCTCCCTTTTATTTAACTAACTACTCCAGTTGCGCTGTAGCCAGTCCAAGAACAGAGAAAAGGCGAAGATGATTAGATCGAGATGGCATAGTAGGCATCAGCATCAGTAAAAGTAACCGCGGAGTGTAATGCCTTCCAATATGGCAATAGATTATATTTTATTTTATTAGCATATATGACCCATAAAATATTTCCACAACCAATGTATGTGGCCAACATTATTCCTATTCAAGATAATCCTCGGAAATATTCCCATTGTAACACGTATCATTGAAATCCATTACAACCGGTTCTGCTGGGCATTATAATGGGAATATATTTCCCATTTATTGGAGCTAAATCCTATGCGTGCAAGTTATGTTGGTGTTTCCATTACCCAAGTGTTATTTGCTGACCGTCACCTATCGACTTCTCACTTATGGCCAAGCTTACATGCGACTCTTCCGAGTCCTCTCTTCCTCAGGCTGCACCCCCTGGCACATCCTCTCCTTTCCTACCATTCCCGACGGCGTCGAGTTTGAGGGTCACTTAGGCTGAGCCCTCAGCCCCACCACCCACCACCACCACGCCACCACCATCGATAAAACTGTTGATAAGTAGTGATTTGCCGGCTCGGGCTTGGCCTAAAAGCCCCGGCTTTGGCCTGGCTTGAGAGGGCCTGGGCTTCACAAAATTATGGGCCGGGCCCCAGAGGTTGGCTTGGGCTTGGCCCGGCCTGGCTTTGGCTTAAGCCAGGGCTTTTCAGTACAAGTATTAAAACAATGGTTTATTGAAATATACACTAAGAAAGTACACAGACTGCGAATGAACTCGAGAAGGGCATGTAATCGCATTGCCATCGCCGTCCCTACCGCCCTCGCAGCCACCATTGCTGCCACCATAGCTGGTCCGCTGCCACCTTCCGCCCATCCACCTTCCGCCCACCGCCGCTGCTGTCGTCGGGGTCGGGGTTGCTTCGTGGTCGTTGAGATCAGGGTTGCGGACATTGCCACCCAGCTGCTGCCGCCGCCGATCTCGTTGCAGTCGCTTCCAAGTTGTTCGGGGTCGTCGTCATCGCCACATAGCTGCCGTTGCTGCTGTTGTTGGGGTCGCCTCGTCATGGTCCTGGTCGTTGTCACCGCGGTTGTCGCCGCAGTCGTCACCGCAGTCGTCGCCGCCAAGCTGCTGCGGTCGCCGTGTCGCCTTGCCATCGCCCTCGTCGCACTTGTTGCTGCTTGGAGCTTGTGCATTAGCACACCCCGCCGCGGCCGCGTTGTTGCGCAGGGCTCGGATTGGCCCCATGTGGTGGTGGTGGCGGCTTGGGGCCGGTGGTGGCATTGGCAATGGCGCTAAGGAAGAACGGTCAGTGAAAGGAGCTGCAGGTGAGTGGGTTCAAGACTTACGGCTGATCCGACTCCGACTCGTCTGAGCAACATGACGGTCACTGTGGTGGCGGCATCAGAGGCCAGTGGACGGCCATGGTCGTGAGTGTGAAGCGGCAGTGCGAAGACCTGAAACTGATGTTAGTACGCGTCGCTGTAAAACACACGTTTGAATCGACTTTGATAAAAAAAAGTCGGGGCTTAATATGTGGCGTGGGAAGACGTGCCACTGGCTACCAACCGCGGTTGGTAATCGGGTGCAAGGTCTGGTGGCTCAATTGCCTCCATTATAATTTTGCGACCTACGTCCTTACGCGCAAATAACTGTGACTGCGTGGGGCCCGCGCCGCGATCATCGCAACCACGATGGTCACTGTAACAAACACGCGGCTGATGACTCGATGACGCGATGACCAGCTGGGCTTCTGCCCGGTACACCAAGATGAGTTTTTTTTTTCTTTTTCGTTTTATATTGTTTCTCTCACTGATGTCACAGAGCCACGTCGCCGCCGCCCCCTCGATTCTTCGACACACGCAAGTCCACCACCACCACCCCGCCGCACGAAAGCCACGCAAGGCCCTGCCACCGCTGACACGCGTGCAAGTCCCTACCGCCGACGACGACCGGACGACATCGATAGGCCTCCGCGACGAGGACTGCTGCAACGGCGGGGACCGATGGCAGCAAGGACGATGTCGACGATATCGATATCGACATTGCATCGACAACACCGACGATACGAGGCCCGCGACCACGGTGGTCACGAACGTGTGACTGGCGACGAGCTGTCAGTGGGCTTCGGCCCAGTGCATCAAGATAAGTTCTTTTTCGTTTTTTTTTTGTTTCATATCGTTTCTCACTGACTCGCACCCCGCCTCCAGTACATGCAACAAACGCATCCCGCGCACTCTTTAAGCCTCGCAGGTTCCCACCATTGCCGCTTCGCTACACGTCGGCCCCGCCTCCACCCTTCGCCAGTCCACCACACTACCACCCCGTCACAAGACTCGCACTGACGGCCACGCCAGCATGACGCAACACCCACCACGACACCAACCTGCCCCGACGCCACCCCCAACGCGATGCGCAAGACCCACCACGACGCAACCCGCTCCCTGCAAGCCCCGCCGTGGCGCCATCAAAACATAGCGCGTAAGAACCTGCCCACCCACCGCAACGACACCCCGACACAACGCAGACCCACCTGCCTCGTGTATGCCCCGCCGCGAGGTCACCCCTTGCAGTGCGCATGCGGCGTGCAAGCCCCACTGCCGATAATGACTACAGCATTGACGACAAAGATGACGGCAGCGAGGACCAGGACACCAACACCGACAACACGTCCACTAACGACACCGACGACACTGATGACGACTCGATGACTCGAGGGGAGCAAGGTCGACGGCGGCAGCGGTGACATGGTGGCGCAGGCAGGAACAGTGGCGGCGGCAGGGCATTCCTATCAAGATTCCTATAGTTACTAGTAGAGTACTTTTTTTATCTGTTGTACTTTACTACGAGTACTACTAGTACGCAACACATGGATTTTGTTCTGTACAAGCCGGGGCCTGGGCCACTGGCTCGGGCTTTTCAAAACGTCAGGCCAGGCCAAAAGCCTCTTCAGGCCCCCACTTTGGCCTGGCCTGGCCCGGCTTTTCTTGGCCCGGCCTGGCCCGGCTTCCGGCCTCAGGCCCTAGCCGGCAAATCACTACCCAAGAATGGCAGTTTTCACACGAAGGTCTGTTGCATGGAGTTGTGGTAGCTCCAGTGAACCATTGGATACTTGCTGTACCTTGATATATGCATCTCTTGCCATGCCATAGTTCCAAGCATGCTGATGGACTGTAGTCTCAACGTTATCAACTGCAGTCCAGGCACGAGTTTTGGTCTTCTGTGATTGGGCACCTCTAACTTTGGTCCGGAAGAGAGCTGACTTGAAGCCCAACGCAAGACGCATCCTGTGGATGGAGTCATTTGCTTGTGCATATCGCAGCTTGGCTTCCTTGATTGCCAGAGACCGGACACCATGCTGGATGCACCACTCTGCTCCGAGCGTTGATGGCAGTAAAATGGGAATGTCCTCTGCATTAGTACCTTCTGTTCCAGATATATCAGACATCTTGGTCTTGGATCTTGGAACTATGGAATCATCCATGTCATCCACATTGTCATACTCTGCATAGTCACCCAGTGATGGTATTGGTGCATCATCTATGGGCTGATGGTGGAGGAGGAAGGCATCTGCCTGGTGTGAAAACATATCAATCAACTTCTGGAGGCGGATGCGTTTGTTTTCAATGATTTGAGACTCCTCTATTGTGTTCATGCCATGACTCCGGAGCTGATATCTAATGGCCAATCTAGACAAGTCATCAGAACAGTGTTGGTAACACTCTAAGTCAACCAACTGCATTTCCTGAATCTTGAGGCCACATGAGATCCAGGATGTCTCTCCACGAATGGAATGGTCTCCATCCTCCTCCACCATGAGTTGCTGTTGGATCACAGCACGAGATGGAGCTGAAAATCTGCATCAGCTCGGAGGAGACCAACTGTGCTGAGACTCCGAACCTTTCTGTTTCACAGTGTCATATATGTCCATGCTAGAGGGGTTAGTACCTCTGTTCGTCTGTGCAGCTGTGTCCTCCTTGAGCCATTGTCGGGTCTTATCTTTGAAATGTTCACTAAGAGATTCAAATGCCTTTGAGCTTGCATCCAGGCCTGGTCCCAAGCGCTTCCACCGCTTCAGAAGTGATGGAACTGTTGTATCCCAATGAGATTATCCCCATTAACCCCATATGCCATTGTAGATAATAGAACCTCACCGATCCGGACCAGCTTCTTCCAGTTGGAGTGGTTCATGTGGGCATCTAGAACCTCTTGCCTATGAACCAGGGACATGCCTCATATGCTCCGTGATATGTTGTTCAATGGAGCCCATAAAGTCTCTATAATCTCTCCATCCACCTGCTTTGTGATGAACAGCATACATAAAGACCATACTCACAGTGGACTGGGAAGACTGTGGTGAGATATGGAGGTAGGCTTGAAGCAGCAACAGAGATAGTCAAGCAAGTGAAGCAGATGGTAGTCTGGCACACAACAGATGAGAACTGGTGTTTATACAGAGGATAAGACATACCTGGCACACAACAGATGAGAACTGGTGTGGTGCCAGAGCGTACATGGTATACTACTTATACTCTTACAGAGGGTGACGCTAGTAACAGCAGGTCACAGTAAATACAAGGACGCATTGTTCTGTATACGGACAAAGGAGTGGATATAAAGAGAACAAGGCGTAGAGAACAAGAGAAGTCTGGACTATGATATCATAGTGACATCACAATAAAGATAAGGGAACAAAGGGAAGTACATAGACGTAGTACAAGGGCAATCCAGAGTGGTCCATGATGTCATGTACATGTGTGATGTCATAGATAAGAAAGTACAAGAAGTCCGAGATTGTAAAGATCAAAATAATCTAATCTACAAGTCCTGTATATCTAATCTAAAGCAGTCCGTTATCTGCATGTCCATTGAGCCGCTAAGTGCGCTCAGGCCACTTATCAACACTTTGCCCCTGGAATGTAGCTCAGAGAGAACCTGGGCAAGCACGAGTCTTGATGACCATGTATATGGAACAGTCCGATGCCCATGCGCAGTTCTAGACTCTCTGAGCTGGGTAGTGACAGCTCTGGGCTATTCTTGATTCGCTCCTCAAAGTGTACTCTGTATTGACACATGATGTCATACATCACCAATGCAACTGGTATGTCTTCCATGTTGTAAGAGAGAGCTTTGCATAGGCTGTAGTCCATATTGATTTGCCTGAAAGAGATTGGACAATGAGTCAAAGAATGGGAAGCCTCAATGAATGGGGCATGCCTCTCTCCCTTCTGGAAGTCTACCACAGAGGTTGGAACGAAGAACCCATGGCAGCAAGCTGTTGCACCAATCCCTGTGACATCAAGGTGTGCCCTGCTTGAATTTGCCTGTTCAATAGCTTTGTATGTATTGCATGTGCTGGGCTGTTGGACTATTAGCCAAATACATCTTGGTGAGGAGACTCAACATACCTGGACAATTTCGGTCCCACTTTGGAGATGAGCTTTGTACAATTCTGGATTTGCCATGAAGGCCATTCCAGCTGATAGTGCAACATCCCTTTCCCCAGATCTGTGCCTCATGTGCTCTGCTGAGAAGTTTCCATCCATGATAAATGTGCGGATCAGTTCATTCCTGTAGCAGATGAATTATCACAAAACCTCATCTGGAGCTGAGACATATGGTTCATATCTGGTCTTCCAATCATTTGGAAGATTGATTCCTGGCTGTGGACATGCTGGGCAGAATATTGCCATAGAACTGTCCAGAGCTGTTTCCTCTGATTGATGTCCGAGCCCCTGCTCCATTCTGGACTTGAGATCTCGCCATTGACATGATGTTACGACCCTGCCGGGTCGCTCGGGCCAAAGGCGGTGGAACGGGGGGTGCAGCCGAACCGACAGTACTCACAAGCCGATGAGGAGAGGCTGACCTGTCTTGGGCTACCCACTAAGGGTCCCTCAAGGGTTACTCAGGTGGAGGGCAAGTAGAGGAGAGGGCACCAGCACACAAGCTGGCAGAGAGGAAGGGACAAGAGTGGCAGGAAATGGACAATAACTAGAATGGCGACAACCAGCCATTCTACTGAGCCTTATATACAGGGAGTCGCGGTTCGCTGGCAATAAGGCCAGCGCCGTAAATGTACAGAGTCTCTTCGGTGGCAGTAAGTGCCAGCGCACAGGGTCAAGGGTCTGCCAGCGCATAGGGCACTGGGTCAGGGTACAGGGTCTTGGTGGAATGTCCTGGAAGGTACTGGAACCTCTGAGAAGCACAGGGCAGAGGGTATGACGTCACTGCCAGGCTACAAGCTACTGGTCACGTGATCTGGTCTAGGCGGGGCGAGTCACAGTCACGAGTCACGGTCACAGGTCACGTGCGGGCTACATGCTACCGCAAGGCGTGCACGAGTCAATACAAGTCGCAGTCGGGCTTCACCGATCGTGCGCGCGAGTCGAGAGCCAGTCCGAAAGTCAGTCCAAATCCGAGTCTGAGAAATGGCACGAGAGATCGTGACACATGACGTCCTCAACAGCTGTTTGTACATATTCTATGACTATTTATTAGCCATTAAAGGTAATGAGGGATCAAGGGAATATACTGGAACAAGGCTTGGGAACATTCTACTGGTCAGACTTTGCAACTTGGAATAGTACTGTTGGGCTGTTGTCTTGCATTCCAAGTTGTCATTCAGGAAGTCATCAAGCACTGAGAATGTAAACAAACTCCTGATCTGCTTGAAGGTTGCAGGAAATAGACCACTCTGGAGCAGCTGCTCATCCTGGTTATCCATTTCGGAGCAGACACAGAACACTGCCTCCATTTCAAAGATGCCACTCCTGTCCACAATTGTTAGCACCCGATTTCCAGAGGGTTCTCTCTGTGTCTGATCTGGAAACCCATCCACTGAATCCAGAGGAATGTCTGGATGGTCAAACAATGTATCCGAAATTGTTACGGTTGCGGAAGTGGACGCTTACTACGCGGTGATGACTCCCTTAGTAAGTCGTAATAGGTCATGGACTTCTCGCATCAGTCAGCAGTACGATATCACATGCCAATGTGGCATGACTCATTACTAGGATAGCGATAATAGGGTTCGAGCTATTTACGCCACTAGTAGTACAAGATTCACGGGGAGCTTTAAAGCCATACCCCTCATGTATAAGTAGAGAAGGACAAAGACCAGAATACGCCATTCTGGTCTTCTTCAATAGCCATTACAGTCCTACTCCTTTCTCTCCTCTCAGTCGTCTGTCTCCTCTTTCGCTTGACTCTTGTAGAGCAAGCCGCGCATCAAATACGCCTAGTGGACCTAGCCCTAGTGCTTACAGAGATCACGTGCCGCAGACGAGCCGTGTATCCGATATCGACCTGACTTAGGTCCTCACGCTGAGTAGTCAACGCCCTTTCGTTGTCCAAGTCGGACTCACGCCAGTGGCGGCGTTACATTAAGACCAGAATCTCTCAACCGTGGCGTTCACAACTCGAGATCGTTGGACTAACTTCAGAACCTACACCCTCGAAAGACGAGGAGACCGCAACGTACCCACACAGTTCCTAGGAGCCGCTAGGTGGAGGGAATACCGAGGAGACACCGGATATTTCGTTGACTTCGCATCGGGACCAACCCGATATCGACCAGTTGAGTTCAACTTCGATAACACGTGCTGGGTGGAGATTACGTGGAACCCCATAGACAACCGGTGGGACGTGGTACGACCAGCGGGCCGAAACTATAATTGCGATATCGACGCCCGGACCTTACCCACAAGAGAGCAGTGGGGACACATCGACGGGCAACAAGAAGAGCCCAGCAACTCGGAACCAAGAACACCCGCCCCCTCAGAAACAAGTGGAGAAGACGAAAGTCAAACAGAAGAAGAAGACGAACCCGAAGTAGCGGACGTCATCCAAACAGCTGAGTCGCTCCACATCCACGAACCCGAGACCATCCACATTCGATCTCCCGCCATAGAAATGGCCACAGCCACCCTCACGCAGGAGGAAACACTCATAACCGAAGAAGTACGACGTATCAGAGAGGAAGCTAATGCCATCCTCCTGCCTATTAACCCATCCACGGGACACCGAATGGACGCCGACGAAGCAGCGATATTCCGCGCAGTGGGACCAGATCATCCCGACCCTCCGCCAGGAGCAGGAGGAAGTCAACCCCCTCACCGACCCTATGGAAGACCGGGAGACTTCGGAGGAGGACCTCCCAGAGGAAGGCCACCCGGAGGAGGACCACCCGGAGGAGGACCACCTGGAGGAGGACCACCCGGAGGAGGGCCACCCGGAGGAGCCCAACCAGGCGAGGGAAAGCTTGAGGGAGAAAAACCCACCGTTTTCACGGGGGACAGAACACTGTACGAATCCTTCCTAACTCAATGGCACCTTTACTGGGGATTAAATGCAGACGCTCCAATCTTCCGGAACGTGTATCGACGATGCTTACTATTCCTCGGATTCGTCAAAGGACCAATGGTCAGCAACTGGACGCTGAGCTTCCTGGGATGGCTCAACAACGAATTAAGGACGGGGCCGCGACAGGTATGACGAGTTCCTATGGGACACTCTCACAGCCGGTTTCTCGGATCGTTTCTCCAACATCCTAGAGCAAGAACAAGCCCAGGCCGCACTGGCAAAGGGAATCAAAATGATTGGAGATGACATCGACACGTACGTCACCAACTTCGAACAACTGGCAAGACAGGCCGACTACCGCCTAAACGACCGACAAACGATCGATCGCTTCACGGCGGGACTACCGAGCAAATTATTCACCAAGGTGTACGAGCTCGACAGTCCAGTAACTTTCGACGAATGGAAGGCCGCAACCCTGAAACACCAGAAGCAATACATTCACCTTCGCGCCCGACTCAATCTATCCACCCCAACGCGAGTAACCCCGCCACGTTCGCAACCACCTCGAGGCTTCGGAAATATATGGAGCCCCCCTCGACACCCACCTCCTCGCTACGACCCAAACGCCATGGACACCTCGGCAGACCGTTCCCGTGCCCGCCTCGCTGGGGCGGAAGATATACTCACCAGGAACACGCAATCACGCCGCCCTCCATTCACACCACGAGGAGGAGGAAATCAGAACAGAGGAGGCGGACAAGGGCGTAATATGAGGGAAGTCATCTGCTACAATTGTAACAAACCGGGCCACTTCTCACGAGACTGCATCGCCCCACGTCGACAACAACGACAAGATAGACCTCCTATGAACCAAGCTAGGTACACGGAGACGGACTATTACAGTCAACAAGAGGCTCCGACTGCCCGAGTAGCAAATACATCCACCCCCCAAGAAGCAGCTAGGAGTTGGATAGAGGGAGTGAGAGCAGCACCAGACGATGTAAAAGACATTATCTTCCAGGACTTGTGGAGTCAGGAGGGTTTTCAGGACGCCTAAACCCATCGGCCTGGGTGAGGGCAATTAATTGTAACTCTGTAATCATGACTCGCTTCCGTTCGCTTAGAATCCCAGTCTCGATTCGTACAAGTTACTCCATGGCCGACATAAAAGGGCTCGTAGACTCCGGAGCCACCGACAACTTCATAAGACCCTCGTTCGCCAAACGGATGGGGTTAGGACTACAACCACTAGACCGTCCAAAAAGGATATGGAACATCGATAATACGGAGAATAAAGCTGGGTCTATCACCCACTTCATTGATCTCGACGTAGAAACAACGGGAATTCACAGAACCATGCGCTTCCTGGTCACCGACATAGGAAGCGAAGAACTAGTACTTGGATACCCCTGGCTAGCAGCATACGAACCCACCATCAGCTGGAAACACGCCACCATACATGAAAACGCCCTGCCGGTAGTACTGCGATCCATCAACCCCACAGAGCCGCAAACCATATTGGCCGCCACCTTTACTCAAAAGGACCGAGAGGACGCGATACAAGAACTGGAAGAAGCATGCCAGTTACGTACCACCGCCACCGAATTAGCAATCGAAGCTAAGAAACCAACAGCACCAACGGTAATACCTGAACCATACCAACGATTCGCGAAGATCTTTAACGAAGAAGCCTCACACCGATTTCCACCGTCAAGACCCTGGGATCACGCCATCGACTTCAAACCCGGTACACCGGCATCGATCGACTGCAAGGTGTACCCTATGACACAAGAAGAAGACGGCCAACTGAAAACCTGGCTCGAGGAACAGCTCAAAATGGGATATATTCGACCATCAAAATCTCCCTACGCCTCGTCATTCTTCTTCATCAAGAAGAAGGATGGAAAACTTCGCCCTGTCCAAGATTACCGAAGAATCAACGCATGCACCATTCGCAATCAATACCCTCTGCCCCTCATGGCAGAACTCATCAACGACCTTGGGGACGGACACATTTATACCAAACTCGATGTGCGGTGGGGGTACAACAACATACGGGTGAAGGAAGGGGACGAACCGAAAGCCGCTTTCAAAACACGCTACGGCCTCTATGAACCCTTGGTGATGTACTTCGGACTTACCAACTCACCGGCGACCTTCCAAGCCATGATGGACTACATCCTGGCCCCCATTATCGCTAAACACACGCTACTGGGTACAATCATCCGCGTCTACATGGACGACATCGGCATAGCCACCCACGAACACGCAGGGATGGCTGCCCACATCGCGGCCGTTAGCGACGTCCTGCAAGTGGCCCTGGATCACGACCTCTACTTCAAACCGGAAAAATGCCTGTTCCACCAACCGCGGATGGATTACCTGGGGGTCATCCTTGAAAAGGGGGTGACACGCATGGACCCGGTAAAAATCTCGGGCATACGCGACTGGCCCCGCCCCACGAAAGTACGTGACGTACGCTCCTTTTTGGGCTTCTGCAATTTTTACCGCCTCTTCATCCGCGGGTTCGCAACGCACGCACGAGCCCTAAACAGGCTCACGCGGAAAGACACGGAGTGGAACTGGGGACAAGACGAAGAAAAGGCCTTCCAGACGCTGAAGAACCTCGTAACCACAGAACCTGTCCTAGCACACCCCACTCTCACCGACCAATTCGAACTAGAAGTAGACGCATCAGGATACGCCGTGGGCGCCGTACTGCTACAAAAGAAAGGCGACGGGAAACGACATCCGATAGGCTACTACTCAGCCACGCTCAACGAAGCAGAACGTAACTACGACATCTACGACCTAGAACTCCTGGCGATCGTCAAAGCCCTTCGGCACTGGCGACCCTACCTGGCAGGATCCCCGCACAAAGTCAAGATATTCTCAGATCACCTGAACCTCACGCACTGGAAGTCACCCCAGAAGATAAGTCGCCGAGTCGCCAGAGAAGTGCTTGAATTAATGGAATACGACTTCGAGATCCACCACATCAAAGGGACAAACAACGGACGCGCCGACGCACTGTCAAGACGACCCGACTACGATAAAGGCGAACAAGACAACGAAGGAGTCACCGTCCTCCCCGACACCGTGTTTGTACGCAACATGACCACTCAACTACCTGAAAACCACCATCAGGATGAAGCCAGAATACGTCCATGGGTGGATTCGCACAAGCTCAAGAAAATCGACGGCGTTTGGTATAGACAGGGAGCACGAGTCATCACGGGGGAAAGGGACGACATTCGCCTTATCATTCGGAATCACCACGACCCCCCAATCTATGGACATCCAGGCATTAAACGCACTGCCCGAATCGTGGAACGTCACTACTGGTGGCCACGTATGTTGGAACACATAACTGAGTACGTCCAAGGATGCGCCGATTGCCAACGCCACAAAGTCAACAACCGACCCACCAAAGCGCCATTGTCACCAATCACGCCAATCCCCGAAGCTAAGCCATTCGAAACCATAGCCCTGGATTTTATCACTAAACTACCAGTCTCCCAAGGACACGACTCGATCCTCACGGTCACAGATCACGACTGCACCAAAGCTTCGATCTTTATTCCATGCGTAGAAGAGATCACAGCTGAGGGAACGGCGGCACTCTACGTCACACACGTGTTCCGACGGTTCGGACTCCCATCCAAAATCATTAGTGATCGAGATCCTCGATTCGCCTCCAAGTTTACAAGGGAATTATGCCGGATCTTAGGAATTTATCAAAACATTTCAACCGCCTACCACCCGCGTACCGACGGACAATCGGAGAGAACCAATCAATGGCTCGAACAATACCTCCGATTCTGGGCCAATGAACGACAAGACAACTGGGCGCACTTCCTCCCTATGGCGGAATTTGCTCACAATAGCTGGCCCCACGAAACCACAAGGAAGTCGCCCTTCGCCCTGATGATGGGATATGACCCGCGTGCTGATTGGACCGATAAGCCATCTCCTATCCCTCAGGTACTCACGAGACTTCAACAATTCCGAGAAGCACGGAGGGACGCCCAGGCACTGATCAAAAAGGCCCAGGCACTATGGATCAAACACCGAACCACACCCCGTTATCAGGAAGGAGACCAGGTTTGGTTAGAAGGACGACATCTCCGCACCAATCAACCTACTGCCAAGCTCGCCGCGCGGAGACACGGGCCATTCCGGATCACTCAGGTACTATCGCCAGTCAACTACCGACTGGAACTTCCCACGCAGTGGAGTATTCACCCGGTGTTCCACATCGATCTACTCACGCCCTACCGCGAGACGCCCATGCATGGTGAAAATTTCACGCGACCTCCACCGGATCTAGTGGACGGCGAGGAGGAATATGAAATCGAACGGATTCTAGACTCACGGCGATTCGGCCGGAACAAGAAGATCCAATACCTTGTGAAATGGAAGGGGTATTCCGACTCGGACAATCAGTGGGTCAACAAAGCTGACATGTTCGCGGACAAAGCCATAGCGGAGTATGAAAGTACATTGGGGAGGGTTATAAGCAGGAGAACCGACGCTAAGTCAACTTCATTCCCCCACACTGGCATCTCCACTCAACCAACAATGTCTCTTCCCGCTTCCACCATTACCTCCTCTCTCGCTGCCCACGGAGTCGACTCCCTCACCCATCAAGAGCTCGTCACCGCGCTCGCCAACGCCGTCGCCATCGAAGACATCGACAACCCCGACGAGCCGGCCACCTACTGGCTCTTCGACCACGAAGGGCGACGCGTCTCCACCAGCCCCTACTCCGCCGACGAAGTGCGCCAACTTCGCGCAATTGTCGGAGGCGGTCTCGACGACGCATCGCCCGAACCCCTCCCCGTACGTATCGAGGTTCGGGAGGAAGCAAAGCAAGACGGAGGCGACGATGAAGTGGGAAGCGTGGATGGCCCAGCGCAACTGGCGGTACGAGGCCGCCGAATGGCGAGATCATCAACTGTCGATGGCAGCGACAAGGAGAACGAGGCTCCTCGTACGACGCCAGTGGTTCACCGCGATGCTGAGAGAGCAGTGTACGAAGCCGTAGAGGGCGCGTTGCGGGAGTACTACCCAGCTGAGCAGCCCTTCATCATCACCGCCACCGACTCTGACGACCCGCGCGAGACCCCGTTCGCGTGTGACACGATGGGACGTCCCCTATTCCGAGGCGACGTACAAATCGACGCCGAGGACGCACCGCATCCCGCAGTCCGCCTGCGCTTCCTGGGCGGCGGCAACGGAGGGCAGCCACCTCACGGCTACAAGTACAATCGGGGCGAAGATTTCGTCCATTACCCTATCACCGATGCGCAGGGGGTCACGCGTCAAGCGACCTTCATTCAGGTCATCATGGGGCCGGATCCCCAAGTACTCGCCCTCTTAGCCGACAGCGAGAAGGTATACACCCGGCCCCTTTACGCCGAACCACAAGTACGCGAAGCGGGTAAGCCCCACTACAGGCCGGAGGACATGTACGCCTTCGTAGGTGGGCACAGCAACCAGCATCGCGTCGACCGCGCTGTCAACGAGCTCAAGGACACGGGGCTCAAGGCGGAGCTGACTCGCTACCGAGCGTACAAGCACGAGGCGGAGAGGATGGAGCAGCGCCTCCACGCCTTGGCGCAGGCGCTGGGAGGGGTACAAGGGGAGCTGACCCGCTCCAAGTTCCGGCTCGAGATGGCTAACACGTGGGATCGCATTACGGAGGTGCAGGAGGGTTGGATGGGAGGCATCGGACCTACTCGGCGCCGTGGGCGTCGCAGCTAAAAAGGGGGTGATGTTACGGTTGCGGAAGTGGACGCTTACTACGCGGTGATGACTCCCTTAGTAAGTCGTAATAGGTCATGGACTTCTCGCATCAGTCAGCAGTACGATATCACATGCCAATGTGGCATGACTCATTACTAGGATAGCGATAATAGGGTTCGAGCTATTTACGCCACTAGTAGTACAAGATTCACGGGGAGCTTTAAAGCCATACCCCTCATGTATAAGTAGAGAAGGACAAAGACCAGAATACGCCATTCTGGTCTTCTTCAATAGCCATTACAGTCCTACTCCTTTCTCTCCTCTCAGTCGTCTGTCTCCTCTTTCGCTTGACTCTTGTAGAGCAAGCCGCGCATCAAATACGCCTAGTGGACCTAGCCCTAGTGCTTACAGAGATCACGTGCCGCAGACGAGCCGTGTATCCGATATCGACCTGACTTAGGTCCTCACGCTGAGTAGTCAACGCCCTTTCGTTGTCCAAGTCGGACTCACGCCAGTGGCGGCGTTACAGAAATGATTGGAGCAGTTGTTACACCATCTGGCTTTGGTGTACCCTGAGGTGTGGGTGGCTGGTTAGAAATATGGAGAGATTCCAGCTCCTCTTGAACGGATTGTAAGGAAGAGGATGATTTATGTCTGGTGTGCATGTTCTCTTTGCCATGGGATCCTTCTGCTGCTCTAATGCCCTAGAGGAGTGTGAGCATAGGGACATATTGGATGATGCGATGGAATCGTACCTCAACAGTTTGTGGACATGGTTCACCAGCATGCCCAAAGAATAGCACATATCCAAGTGAGTGCAGTGAAACTGGAGTGTAGTGTGTTGCAGTCCATAGCAGTGGCCGATGAAATGGAGAATGCCTGTGGACCTTGACACAGCAGGACTTCCAAAAGAGTGGCGCTCCAACACAGTCATGGCACTTGATATCACCATGTTCATGGCACACGGAGCATTTGGGGAAAGATGGATGACTCTCCATCTCCAACAGTATGTGGAGATATTTGCTCCGGAGTTGAAGCCATTGCTCCATCACAGTCTACATCTCATTAGCACCTTGGCTGCATTTAGATGGTGTCTGATACATACAGTTGGCTGTGGTCGACCCTGCTCCATGTCATCATCAGGCAGTCCTTCCATTTGTTCATCTATAAATTGCTGGGATTGTGTATCACCCAAAGAGTTCAAAATCACTTGAGACCCTTCTGCAGTGTCTGACTCCAATTGATCATTTTTCTTCCCCTTCTTTGAGTGGGACAACTGTGCAGGCTTTGCCTTACTTGGGAGGAGAATTGGGACAGCCTTTTCTGTGGTCCGAATGCCCCTCTTGGTCCTTCTATGGCGGACGATAACTTCTTCAATACCATCCTCAGCTGGCAGAAGGGACTCTGCTGTGCGTCTCCGAGGCATATGTGATGAACAGGAGGTATAGATAGGAAGGGTGTCAGTGTGGTAGGTTCTGGAATGTTGGTATTAATCCTTCTGTTTTTATATCTGCGACTGCAATCACTCCTCACAAATACCAACCAAAAGGTCTAACAGGGCAGTGATGACTCGGAATTGGTGTCATGGAGTTGAGCTCATGGAGTTGGGCTCACGGAGTTGGTCTCCTATTGCTCTGTCTCCGAGATTGCATATTCACAAATGGAGTTGTCACTCCAAACTTGTCAATTGAATCCTTTCAGCTATGTACCCCACACATATCTCAACCATCATATGCATCACGCTCCCACAATCACCTTTCAGATCACATGGGTCTAACTCCATCATTGAGTGGTTCATCCATGTAACAGCTACCTGCAGACTTATAGTGTACAAAACACATTAGCTGATATCTCGGCTGATAAGCTATGAGGTGTTGGTGTTGCATTAGGCCCGTCCTAACGATGCTCGACTTGAGCGTTTGACAGAGTGGCTCGATATGCGAAGGGCGACTTAGCGAATACGGATACACGTCCTCAGCAGGAACGTGATTCGTGCGAGCACTGGGGCGAAGTCCACCAGGTGTATGCGTTGTCGGGCGATCTGCTCTACGAGAGCCAGACGCACCAGCAAGCAGAGAGAGAGAAGAAGACAGAGGAGAAGGGAAGAGACGAGAATGGGACTGAGAATTCAAGAAGACCAAGCTAAGGAGCTCGGTCTTCGTACTACTAGTCTTATACAGTTGACGAGGAGCTTTGAAGCTCCTCCAGAATGTAAGGTACCCAGTAGCAATAGTAGCTCGAACCCTACTACGACTGTCCTAGGTATGAGTCAAGTCCGTACCGTATACATGTGATAACCCCTCCGAAGCTGACTGAGACGACTGTCCCTGACTAATACTAGGGTAGTCAGAACCCCACGAGTCCGCAGTCCGTACCGATGAGTCCGATCGCAACATCACCTCCTCTTTAGGTGCGACGTCCCGACGCTCCGAAGCCCTCCTCCTCGTACCTGATCCTAGTACGCTGCGGCTGCTGCCCGACCTTCCGACCCCTACGCGTCTTCTTCTTCGTCAACTCGTGGTCCACCATAGTGCCCGCCTCGTCCTCGATACGCTCCATGGCGTTGGCCATCTCCAGCCGGTGGTGGCTTGCAGTCGACTTCCCGGCGACCTCCCCCAGGGCGGCGATGAGGTCGTCGATCCGCTGGTTGAGACGCTCCTCCTCGCGCGCTGCGGTGCGGTAGCGGTGGACCTCCGCCGTGAGGGAGGGGTCGTGGATGGCATCGAGGCAGCGGTCGACGCACGCCCGGTCCTCGAAGGCCTCTGTGAAGAGGACCATGTCGTTATTCGGGTAGATGGGCTTCCCGCCATAGGAGAAGCGGGGGGCGGCGTAGAGAGGTCGCGCGTAGACCTTGTCGGACTCGTCGATGATGCCCACGACCAGGGGGTCCGGCCCCATGATCACTTAGACGTGGCAGGCCTCGCGCTCAACCCCGTCGGGGGAGACGATGCGGAACGGTATGTAATCCGCCCCCTGATTGGCCTTGAAACCAGTGGGGACACGTGTGTTGAGGGTGACGAGGGGTTGATGGGTGGAGGGACCCATGACTCCGAGGTCCCGCTTGTACATGGGGGAGCCGTCAGTGTTGAGGGAGTAGGGGGTCTCGCGTGGGTCGTCAGTGTCTGTGGTGGAGCGAATAAGGGGGTGCGTAGCTGGGTAGTCGTCGGCGGCATCCTTGGCCAGACCCCAGTCCGCATCAGGAGCCACCGATGCCTCAACTCCTGCTGCCGCCGCTGTGCTCTCCTCAACTGCTCGTCCCTTCATTCCTTCACCACCTCCCTCCATGGCCGCACGGGCCCGAACTCCACGTGGTACCTCGACAGGTTCAGCGTCACCGTGTCCGACAAGGTATGGAACGAGGCTATTTGCGGCCTGGCCCTCGAGTATGGCGTGCTCTTCTTCTTCGGTGGCCGCCTCGCAGGTAAGAGGCTGCGCTCCGGGGGAGTCGGCGATCCCCCCGACGGTGGGATCGGGGAAGGCGCGGAGGACGGCGATGGCGTCTTCGCAGGTGGCGGGCCCATGGGTGGTGACCAAGGCCTGGGTGACGGTGTCGATGGTGGTCTGAGAGGGGAGCGAGCATGAAGACATTGCGGAGGAATAGACAGGATGAGAGATGGTAGCAGAAGTTGCTGGGAGACTTAGCTTGCAGCGAAGCCCTCTTATATGTGTTTCCCGTGTGGGGTTCAGCGCTTTGAAGTCTTTGATGGCCTGGTCGGCGAATACTTCGCTCCGGTCGACCCACTGATTCTCCGAGTCGGGGTACCCCTTCCATTTCACGAGATATTGGAGCTTCCGCGTTCTTCCGAACCTTCGCGAGTCTAGAATCTTCTCGACCTCGTATTCCTCTTCTCCGTCTACCAAATCCGGTGGTGGGCGCTGGTAATTAGGCCCATGTGTTACTGTCTTGTGATATCTGGTGAGAAGATTGGTGTGGAACACCGGGTGGATGCTCCACTGTGTGGGAAGTTCGAGGCGGTAGTTGACTGGGGACATCACCTGAGCGATCCGAAAGGGGCCATGTCTTTTGGGCGCAAGTTTGGCGGTTGGCTGGTTGGTGCGTAGGTGACGTCCTTCAAGCCAAACAAGGTCGCCTTCTTGGTATCTGGGCGTATCTTTGTGCTTAACCCATGACTTTTGTGCCTTGATGAGAAGCGCCTTGGCCTGCGCTCTAGCTTCCTGGAATTGATCTATTCTCAGCGCCACCTGGGGTATTGGTGATGGCCTATCGATCCAATCAGCGCGCGGGTTGTACCCCATCAGGAGGTAGAAGGGGGACTTCCTTGTGGTCTCGTGGGGCCAGTTGTTGTGCGTGAATTCTGCTATAGGGAGGTATGCCGCCCAGTTATCTTGCCGCTCATTAGTCCAGAAGCGGAGATACTGCTCTAGCCACTGGTTGGTCCGTTCAGACTGTCCGTCCGTCCGGGGGTGGTAGGCGGTGGAGATGTTCTGCGAAATCCCTAGAATCTTACATAGTTCCCTTGTGAACCGGGACGCGAAGCGTGGGTCCCTGTCGCTGATCACCTTGGAGGGAAGTCCGAATCGTAGGAAGATGTGCTTAGCGTATAAGGCGGCGGTCCCCTCCGCTGTGATCTCCTCTTGGCAGGGGATGAAGACGGCCGCTTTGGTGCAGTCGTGATCTGTGATGGTGAGGATTGAGTCGAACCCTTGTGACTGGGGGAGTTTGGTGATGAAGTCCAGTGTGATGGTTTCAAAGGGGAGCGCTTCAGGATTCGGGTAGATCGGGGACAGTGGTGCTCGGGTTGGTCGATTGTTCGCCTTGTGTCGTTGGCAATCAGCGCATCCTTTGACATAATCTAGCACGTCTTGGATGAGGTTCGGCCACCAGTAGGATCGTCCTACCAACTGCGCGGTTTTGTTAATGCCTGGATGTCCATAGACCGGCGGTGTGTGGTGAGCGGAAATGATACTTCTCTTGTCATATAATCCGCCTGTTACCACGCATCTCCCTTCTTTGTACCAAGTGCCTTCGATCTTCTTCAGCCAGTGTGCATTTACCCATGAGCGAAGGTAGTTCTCGTCTTGTTGGTACACCACGTCTGGTCGTTCCATTTCCCCAGGTCCGATTGTCAGGGTGTTTGGCATGATCGTCTCGACTTGCGTAGCTCGTACGAAGAGCGCGTCGGGGAGGACTGTCACATCCTTGTTGTCATTGTCCCCTTGGTCGTAGTCTGGTCGTCGGGAGAGCGCATCTGCCCTTCCGTTGGCTGTTCCTTTGATGTGGTGAATCTCAAAGTCGTATTTGGATAGTTCTAGTACTTCCCTTGCGATGTGTCTGCTTATCCTCTGTGGCGACCTCCAGTATTGCAGGTTGAGATGATCAGAGAACACTTTGGTTTTATGTGGTGAGCCCACGAGTAGGGGTCTCCAGTGGCGGAAGGCTTTGACAATGGCCAGCTGTTCCAGGTCGTAGATGTCGTAGTTGCACTCAGCTTCGTTCAATGTCGCCGAGTAGTAGCCTATGGGGTGTCGTTTGCCGTCTTCTTTGCATTGGAGGAGTACAGCGCCCACTGCGAAGCCTGATGTGTCTACCTCCATCTCGAATTGTTCCTTGGGGTCCGGGTGTGCCAGTACAGGTTTGCTTGTGACCAGCGTTTTGAGCTTCTCGAAGGCGTCTGTCTCTGCTTGTCCCCACTGCCACTCCGTGTCTTTCCTCGTCAGTCTGTTCAGTGGTCGCGCGTGTGTGGCGAAGCTTTTGATAAAGAGGTGGTAAAAGTTGCAGAAACCAAGGAAAGATCGGACCTGCTTGACCGTGGTGGGCGTTGGCCAGTTGCGAATACTGGCGACCTTGACAGGGTCCATACATGTCACCCCCTTCTCAAGGATTACCCCCAGGTAATCGATTGCCGGGGCGCCAAAGACGCACTTCTCTGGCTTGAAGAACAGATCATTGTCCAGTGCGATTTGGAGTATGTCACGTACGGCTGCGATGTGGCCCGCCATGCCGCTGCACGAGGCAATGCTGATGTCGTCCATGTACACCCGAATGGTGGTTCCTAGCGGTTCGTGCTTAAGGATAACGGGGGCACAGAGGTAGTCCATCATCTCCTGGAAGGTGGGCGGCGAGTTTGTGAGGCCGAAGTACATAACCCGCGGTTCGAAGAACCCGCGGCGGGTCTTGAAGGCGGCCTTGTGCTCATCGCCGGCTTTGATGCGGACGTTGTTATACCCTCAGCGGACGTTGAGTTTAGTGTAGATGTCCGCGTTCCCCAGGTCCGTGATAAGTTCTTGGATGAGTGGAAGGGGGTATTGGTTACGCACTGTGAATGAGTTGATCTTTCGGTAGTCCTGGACGGGTCGGAGCTTTCCATCCTTCTTCTTGACGAAGAAGAAGGGTGAGGCGTAGGGGGATTTTGATGGACGGATGTATCCCTTTGCGAGTTGTTCGTCCAGGAATACCTGGAGGGCCGCGTCTTCGTTGCGCGACAAGGGGTAGATCTTACAGTCAATGGCGTCCGGCGCATCCTTTTTGAACTCGATTGCATGGTCCCAAGGTCGCGAAGGTGGGAATCGATGGGATTCTTCCTCGCTGAACACCTTCGCGAAGTCTTTGTATTCCTCTGGTATTTCGGTGGTGCCTGTGAACTGTTGTGCTTCGATGGCTAGATCCGTGGCAGTGGTACACGCTTTGACTGCATCCCATTCGTCGTAGAGCTGCTGTACCGCATCGCGTTTCTCTTCTTCGCTGAACTCTTCAGTGGGGGCGAACGCAATGGTCACCCCCCGGTCCTTGGGGTGTGTGGTGCGGAGGACTACTGGGTACGCATCTTCTTTGATGACTGCATGTTGCCAGCTAATCTGTGGTTCGTAAGCGGCCAGCCAGGGGTAGCCGAGAACGATGTCTTCATTTCCTGTATCGGTGAGCAGGAACCTCATTGTTTTGTGGGTTCCTTTGGTTTGGACATCGAGATCTGCGCAGTGTGTGATTAGTCCTGCTTTATTCTCTGAGTTGTCGATGTTCCATATCTTTTTGGGGGTCTCCAACTCCTGGAGACCGATCCCCATCCGCTTAGCAAACGCGGGTTTGATGAAGCTGTCTGTGGCTCCGGAGTCCACTAGTGCTTTTACTTCGGCCATGTTGTAATTCGTCCGAACGGAAACTGGGATTCTCAACGATCGATAGCGTGTGATGATTACAGAATTACAACGGAGCGCCCTCACCCAGGCCGACGGGTTTAGGTGTTTTGAAAACCCTCCTTCCCCCATAAATCCTGGAGGACTAGGTCTTTTACTTCGTCCGAGGCTCCAGCCACTCCCTGGAGCCATTCCTGCGCTTGCTGTTGCGGGGTCATGGCTGCGCGTGCCTCGACCCTCGGTTCCTGCGTATAGTAGTCTGTTTCTGACCTTCGGTTGCTACTGCTTGGTGTAGCATCCCGGTTCTGTGGGCAGTAGCGACTGAAATGCCCCTTTTGGTTGCAGGTATAGCAGATGACTTCCCTTGCATCTCGGGGAAGCCCCCTCCCTCTGCCCCGTGTCCTGGATCCTCCTCTGGGCGGATAGGGTGGCCGCTGTTGGTTGCCGAGTATGAATTCGGCTCCGGCGAGTCTTCCCTGAGTGCCCTCGGTTTCCGCTCCTCATGCCCTTGTTCGATCCGCTGAGGTGTCCATGGCATTGGGGTTTTGCTGGTGGGGGAGGTTCCTTGGTGCCCACCCGCTCTGTGGGGGTCCCCAGGCACTAAGACGCGGGGTAGCTTTCGGGGTGGATGGTTTTATCGAATTGAGACGTGCCTGTAGGTGCAGGTACTGCTGCTGTTTCTTCATTGCCACTTGTTTCCATGCCTCGAACGTAGCGGGTTCGTATTGTTCATAGACTTTGGTGAACAGTCCCTTCGGCAGTCCTGCCGTGAATAGGTCTATTGTTTGAGGGGCGTCGAGGTTGTAGTCAGCTTGTCGAGCAAGACGTTCAAAGGTGGCTACATAGCTGTCAATGTCTCCGTCCTTCATGTGGATCCCTTTGCGTAGTTCTGCCTGCGCCTGCTCCTTTTCCATGGTGTTTGAGAATCTTCTGTTGAAGGCGCGAAGGGTTTCTTCCCAGAGGCGTCGAGTGTGTTCGGGAAATCCGGCTTCTGTCTGGCGCATCAGCCAGTCAGTCATGTACATCACCCATTCGTTGACTAGGTCTCCCTGGATGTAGCCAAGGAAGAGGAGTGATCGGCGGTAGTAGTTGCGCATAATATCACTTGTGCTGTTCACTCCTTGGTAGAGGTTCCACTGCGCCCTGAACTGCAGGGCCTTGGTGCGGTCGCCGTTGAAGACCATGGGTGTGTTACCTTGGAGCCTGTCTGACGACTGAGGCTGGTTGCCAATGGGGCCTACCCCCGGGAACCCGCCCCCTCCGGGTGGTCCTCCTCCACCTCCGTGTCCTCCACCTCCTCCTCCTTGTGGGTGGCCTCTTCCTGGGCCTCTTCCTGGGCCTCTTCCGGGTGGCCCTTCCCCTTCGGGAGGGTCCGGTTCATCGGGTCCGATGGCTCTCATCAGGGCTGCGTCGTCTGCGGTCATTCGATGCCCCGTGTCTGGGTGGATCGGGAGTAGGTCTTCGGGGACTCCGTCGTGTGGTTGTTGTATGGGGTCTACCTGTAGTGCGTACGTTGGTTCTAACTGTGTGGTTGTCATCTCGTCTGGTGGGTGAATCACTATGTGCTCAGCTTGTGGTGCTTCGTCGAGCGTAATCCCTGCCGCTCGGTTTGCTAGGTTGGTGAGTTCTTCCTGCTCCTCTGCGTTTACTTGCAAGAGGTGGTCTTCCTCGGACTCTTCGTCGCTCTGTTCTGACCCAGAGTCTCCTTCTTCTGTGGTACTTGTGACGATTGCGCCGTCGATGGGTCCTACCCTCACTAAGGGGACTACTTCGCTCTCTAGGATGTCGCACCGATATTCGTGCGTTGTTGGCCGGACTACTGTTCGTATTCCTGCGTCGTTTGTGGCAAGTATGCACCAGCAAGTGTGCTCGAAGCTAACTCAACTGGGTAGTAGCGACTTGGTCGATTGGGGAAGTCGACGAAATATCCAGTCTCTCCTCTGTGCGTCCTCCACCTGGCAGCTTTCAAATAGCGCGTGGGGACGTTCCGTTCTCCTCTTCTGGGGATGGTGTATGATTGGACTTGGTTCCAGCCCCACCGATCGCCGGTCGTGGGCGCCACTGTGTCGTTCTTGTAGGGTTAGCTTGGTCTTAATGTTGCGTTAGGCCCATCCTAACAATGCTCGACTTGAGCATTTGACAGAGTGGCTCAATATGCGAAGGGCGACTTAGCGAATACGGATACACGTCCTCAGCAGGAACGTGATTCGTGCGAGCACTGGGGCGAAGTCCACCAGGCGTATGCGTTGTCGGGCGATCTGCTCTACGAGAGCCAGACGCACCAGCAAGCAGAGAGAGAGAAGAAGACAGAGGAGAAGGGAAGAGACGAGAATGGGACTGAGAATTCAAGAAGACCAAGCTAAGGAGCTTGGTCTTCGTACTACTAGTCTTATACAGTTGACGAGGAGCTTTGAAGCTCCTCCAGAATGTAAGGTACCCAGTAGCAATAGTAGCTCGAACCCTACTACGACTGTCCTAGGTATGAGTCAAGTCCGTACCGTATACATGTGATAACCCCTCCAAAGCTGACTGAGACGACTGTCCCTGACTAATACTAGGGTAGTCAGAACCCCACGAGTCCGCAGTCCGTACCGATGAGTCCGATCGCAACAGTTGGGATGATTAGACTCTCACCTCCTTATCACTTGAGGACAACACAATTCCTTGGGAGTCATACAGTGCCTTGGCCATGACCAATATGTTCTCCGAGTCATTCTGAAGGCGCTCCACCTGCAGGATGGTCTTATTGCACTATTTCACACATAAGGTGACCCAAAGATGCATCTCAAGTGACATACATACCATTATCTCTGACAGATGTTGTGACTCACCATCTGGGTTGGAGCCACCCAGGTCAGAAACATCCAAATCGGAGCGTTCGAAAATGAAGTGGTCCAAGTCTGAACCGATGCTTATGGCTTCATCATTGTAGTCAACTGAATACATGTCTTCGTCATCAAATGGATCGGCATCTAATGGCATGCTATCCTCAGGTTCGGAGAGATTGGTCGGACTATGGGTCCTTTGTTTGAAATGAGAGTGAGATTCCATGTCAGATATGGTATGGATATTGGATAGTGCAAGGTGGTCTCACATGTGCTCTTATATCCTATCAGAATGTTGACTGTCTCATGGATAATGGGATAGCACGTCACACAGTTGAGTACACACACTCTGAGCACCTACTATATAGTATAGCACATTATCTAGCTCCGGGTGAAATGTGCCCAGTAGGCTGCAAGTGTAACCTGAGTGATATCACATCAGTGGTGTTTCCAGACATGTGCTAAACCCTCAGGTATACGGCCTCAGATGCACAAAATGGTATTGGGACATTTAGTGGAATGCACAGCATTCATGCACTAGCACTAGACATGGAAACGGATATGTGTCACCAGCACTTGCCTATATCCGATATTCGCGGAAATGAATGTCCGATGTCAGCGGCAATGATAGGACCGATCAGGTCGGATCATACTGGATATGATGCACCCCCTGATTCTGTGACTTATCTTGGACTTATCTTCATTGGTATAGGCACACTTACATCGGCTAGCACATGTTTTATACACTACTGATATGATCTGGTGTGATCTGGTGCTAAGTAAAACACACGATGACACAATGCAGGAACAGGAACACTGCTGGTCTGGCCAACTGGCCTAGAGGTAGGTGTACTATTCTATATTGAGTCAAGGTCCGGATAGGTCATTGAAGAGCATAGGCTCCTAGAGTAGTGCAAGTGATGTGAGGAGATAGGACCCAGCCAAATGTTTCCTCATGTATATTTACTTGTCCTAGATCTCACACTATAAACACTCATATCACGCTTAGCACTCACATGAGATGAACTGTGATCACTGAAGAACTGCTCGGAGTAGCACTTAAGTGGTTCCTCAAACGATACGACCTGAGTCGATACATAGTTGAAGCCAGAGTGGTCAGGAGAGTAGTATATGCGATTGAACATCTGATCATACTATCGGACAGCTTGAATGACAGCGAACACACTGTGCTAGCCTGCTAGGACTATGCAGTATTGATAGCGAACACACAAACATGTACTAAGGTCATGTGGATTGGAGCACCTGGGCAGATGACGAGTAATGAGTACATGTGACCGGCCAACCAGAGCAATCAAGACCGACCAATCCCGAAGCTGACCAATGATTGAGTCGATTAAGTCGAGTGTAACCAGGCCGAGTTCGGAGCAATACAGAAACACAACTCTGATTCGATATGAACTCTAGCATAATGCTAGGTGTGGTAGTACAAGACAGACAATTTATTTAAATGATGCGACGGCCCTATGCCTTCAGTCGCGTGTGCGAGACGATGCCCTAGACCCAGCAGCACTCGGGGCTTTGGATCCAGCAGTGCTTGGAGCCTTGGATCCTGCAACGCTTAAGGCTTGGGATGGAGGCCTACTAGCTCCCCCGCCCACGATTCAAGCTCGGAGTGCGAGACAAAGGTACTACATAGTGTACATAGTGTCAGCAGTGATTCACAATGAATGTAAGATCGGTCGACACACCTGGGGTAACTGTGTTCCCAGCACCACTCCCCGAAGCCACACGAGCAAGGGGGGGCAGCGATCGACAGCTGCGAAATGTCGAATCCGGCGGCGGAGGACATCGAACTGAAAGTGGAAGCGATTGATGACGGGCCAGTGGTCGGAGATGGGGAAGGTGCAGCTGGAACGAAGAGGGGAACGGGTGGGATACGGAGGGCGAGCATGGAAGGGGTAATAGAGTTGTGCATGCACACGGTGCACATCATAACGTCAACGTTGTATAAGGTGTCCTGGAGTGCATCCATGCGCGACTCCATGGCTTCTCGGAACACTTTCGTGTTCACCTCTGAGGTTTCCTGGAACGCTATCGCCTCTGCCTCCATAGAATTGAGGCGCTCCTTCAAACCCTCCAGCGTCACAGGAAGCTCCTCCATGATCACTAAGTCCAGTTAAACAATTGAAATGAATTTGAAAGGAAAGACGTACATGTTGTGGAACGCTTGCGATTCTTGGCCTCCAGCTTGACCTTTGCTGCCTCCTTCAGCGCCTTCTTCAGGGCGACCGCCCATGCCGCCGGAGGATTGCATGGCACCTTCCTAGACGCACAGAGCGCACAGGCATACGACTTCGGAGCATCATCCTGAGGTTTACACTCCTCAACATTATAGTTCTGGCAAGGGCCACAAAACTCCTAAGAGATATGAGCACATGCCGTCTCGGAGGACACATGATACGTACTGAATTCGGCAGATGACCAGCAGCTTTCGCTGCCTTAGCTGCAGTACTGGGCCTGCGCTGCTGTCGCTTCGCAGGGACCTCTGATGTTGGTGAGACGACGATTGCACGCTTGACTGGCTGAAACTTCTTCGGAGTCTTCTGTTTGTCGACGACCTTGCCCATTTCAACGTCGCCGCTGCCATCCGATGCGTCCACATCAGCCCATGCAGGTGCCTTTCCTTTGGTGTTGCGTTTGGAGCGCCGAGGCTGCACATCTCCAGCTGTATCTGGAGCGTCAACTTATGTTGACAGAGTAATTAGTGAATCCATAGATGTTGTATGGTGTAAATTCACCTATCTGGACCTCATCATCGCTATCGCCATCTCCGTCTTCCTCTCCAGCAGTGGCTTCTGCTGCAGCGTCCTCAGTGTTTTCTTCGTCCTCTATAGTGGGCTCACCAGGGAGCCACCACTCCGTGACAGACGGCAGCTGAGGAGCAAGGTCTCTAGGACTGTGCATTGTGAGAAAAGGGCTCCACTGGGGGTTGTCGTTGGCGATGGATGTGCAGTATGTTTTCATTGCCTCTGTGCTCAAATCATCGAGATTCATGACCTTGTTGAACTCTAGCGCACGCTCAGTCCTTTCCCCAATCATGCGGAGGAACGCAGGCAAGCGGGGGACAGTATTCCTCGTCTCCTCCGAGGCGAAGATCTCATTTATTCGCAGCTACAACATCGGTCAGTAGCCCAACCGAGCTGGAAACAAGACTGGAGGACGCACCATCTCATCTTCAATGCCTTGGCGAATCCAATTGTCGTCTGCCCCATTCTCATCTCGATAGCGGAGGGTGGTATCGACTTGACAAGCGATAGCCAAGAGCTCTATCTCAGCTTTGCTCACAATGTTATTCGTTGCCATGATGGTCTAGCAGTGTGTGGACGGAGGGATGAAATCTTTCTCTCTCATTCGGACACAACTCGGATACGTCTCCTCCGAATATGTGTCATGCTTATCTGATCAGACCGATATGGTACACCCCACATGAACTCCGAGGTCAATGTGTGAACACAAGTCCGACGTCTCGGCCAGGTCACTCAAATCACATCATATTAAGTTGTTCTACACATGTGCCATCAAACATGCCATCGACCATGTCAATTCCATCCCAGATATGAGCCTAGACCACAGAGTGATAACTCCGAGAACGCCCCATCTGGCAGGCCATATGGGCCCAATCATTTGAATATCTTCCATGTGTTACGCGTATTCATTGATCTACCAGCCACATGTCCTTGCTGCCCGAAATATAGTGATAATGGATGCAAGGTGATATCAGGTACACCCCACATATGTCATCCCCTGCCTGGCCAGACGAGACAGCGGAACCCGATTCAGGTGTGCACCGTTTTGGCAGGCATTACCCATGGTGCTATCCCAACGCATATTGCCACAGAGCAGTGGGCATATATCGGAAAGATGCCCCCGAAACCTCGAAAGCTTGCTGCAACTAGTGGCCCTGGCAAACCTGCTGGTGGTGCTACCACCCGCTCGTCTACGGCTACTACCACTCCAGGTGCTGCATCCTCCAAGACTCCCGCCCTGCTTCCCACACCTCCGTCGGGTGCAAGTCCGACGCCAGAGGTGAAACCCACTAGATAGGATTTGATTGATGCAATGGCAGTCGACGACGATTCCACACCTGCACCACCTCGCCCACCCCTCACCGGCTTCTTGCACAAGAAGCCGGTTGTGACTTCGGAGTTGGCCTCACTCACTGCTTTCGTGTCCAAGAAGCCGGTTGCGACTTCGGAGTCAGCCCCAGTCGCAGCTGATTGGGAGAGTGAGGAACCCACAGTACATCACATCAGACTGCTTACTCCATTTTCAACTGCTTATATTACATTTACCAGGTTCCTGTGGTGGCCAGTGACACCCAGCAGCCCACTCCTGTCAGGGACTCATCATCAGGCATGGTTGAGGCAGCAAAGGTGCGAGTGACAATGGAGAGGATTCGTACACAAGTTGTGGAGCGTAATCGGTTGATAGAGGCCATCAGAATCAGTTCGGAGAGCACGTTGATGACCATCGACGAGTTTCTGGCTGATATTATGGAGTTGTAGTAGCCCAGAACTGTACTTTACGATGCACCTACCCTTCTGCCCTTCTGTCCAGCAGCAGATAACCATGTACTTCACCAATATATGTCATTTTGAATGCCTCTCTTATTACACTGTCCCGTGATTGTCTGTCATGCACATGACTTTGTTTGTAATTCAGAGTCATGCGTCTGGTCTATCCAGGTCCGATGTTTCATTCAATGGAGTCCTGAAACGGAGTGATGCCTCCAGAATGCCATGCTTCATTTCATTTCATCCTATCTTGCATCAACAAGTTTTACCATGATTACCATGAAGCACTCTGGTAAATACCTCTTACTCTCTAGTCTGTCTGGCTCTGACAATCTAACAAATATATCCTGAAACCTATTGTGTTACATGTGTCATGTTGAAACATTGCACATTCACTCCGCTAACCGTCAACTGTGCTTCATCAGACTATCTAGACCTCTGGAGCGTTTTCCAGTTAGACATAGATCACTATATATACGCACAGTCATGATTAGTGCAGTTACCCACATTCACCCTTACACTTCACTTCCTTACATTACATCAACCATATCCACACATGTCTGAATCGTCTTCTGACTCTCATGAACCCTCCAGACCAGCTCCTCCTCCCACTCAGGAAGGGTTTAAATTATCACCACAGGATGTGACCATCCTGAGGGGTTACATGGATGAGTTTGAGGAGGCTGATACACAGATGAGGAATAAGATTCTGGAGAAGGCAATGGGGGAGGTATATAAGAGACAGCCTGGTAACTCTCAATTCAATAAGAAGGAAGCTAAACAGGTATTCATCTTTTATGCATGGTTATAAGCCCACTGATAGATGTGTACTTCAGAAAATCAAAAAGTGGTACTACAACCACTACAACCCTCCTCATCGTCAGGTTATCAAATTTGTTCGGAGGTGGTCTGCAAGGAATGTCTTCTACTATGAGGATAAAGTAGATATCATGAAGCTTGCGGAGGATATGTCTGGAGCTGCTCCCGGAACGGAAGCCTTCCTTGGTTCAATTCAACTTGCAACCACTGAGTTATGGAAGAAGCTACCAGTTGAGGAACAGGAGCGCTTTGCACAAACTGCTGATGAATGGTCAGATAATGGTCCTCCGAAGGGAATTCAGGCCAAGTAAGTGAAGTCACAGTATTCCATGCACCACACTGATTCTTCGCCTTCCAGGATGGCTTCAGCTGCTATCCGTGGCTAGTGCCCATCACAGGTAACCCATGGGTCACTCGGGCCTTACCCGTACCCGCACCCGCATGAAACCCGTACCCGTGCTCACGGGTATGGGTACTGACGGATTTGGGTATGGGTACCGACGGGTTGGGCGGGTTGGCGGGTTGGCACTGCGGGTCAGGAGAATAGTATACTCAATTTGAACTCGAAATAAAGATAAATTCTACACTACTAAAGTACTATTGTAAAGCTAAGACAGGCCACATCGTCATCGCCCCCCGTCGTCGTTGCATCACTACGGTCCACCGACCGTCTGTCGCGTCGTCACCGCCCTCGTCGTCCTCGTCGTCGGTGCCGTCGAAACCACCGTCGCTGCTGTCACTGCCGTCGTGGTTGCCATCGTTGCTGTGATCGTTGCCATCGTTGTCGCCATTGTCGTCGTCGAGTCGCTCGGAGTTGCGCGCCGCCTCGCCATCGCTCCTGCCGCAGGTGTCATAGCTATTGTTGGGGGTGCCGCCGCCGTTACGTCTGGGACTTGCGTTGGGCCGGCGGTTGGTGGCTCGTTCGGTTGGGGCTGGCAATGTTGTTGTTGTGGCCTGAGGTTGTCGTAGTTGGCAGCGTATGTGGCGCAGGCGGGGGTTTGCCGTTAATGGTTTATCGATTCGTCGGGTGATGCCGGTTTTGATCTTCTCTGCGCCTTGCTTAGGCTTAGTCACAGTCACATGTGCAGCCGTGCAGCCCCGAGCTGCACGCGCTACCAACCGCCACCACCACCAGGGCTCTGCCATCGACAACAGCAAGACAATATCGACGACAACGACAACGAACACGACAACGATAGCGACAACGGCGACAACGACAAGGCGGCTGTCGACACGACAAGTTGGATGGCCACCAGCCGCCGCCGCCAAGGCCTTTCCATCGACAACAGCAAGACGGCGTCATTGGCAACAACAACGACAACGACAGCGAAGGCGAAGACGATGATAGCGACACCAAGAACAACGGCAAGACGATTTCGACGACAACAATGCGACACAATGACTCGGACGCGACGACTCGGAGCTCAGCGACGACGGGCATCATTCTCATGAGGAGTCGTTGAGGGCCAGTAGTAGTACTGTAGTAGCTTAGTATATAATACTTCCTGTACAAGTATAGGAATGTCCAGGTCCAAAATAAACTTGAGAGTCGTAGTGAATTCAAAAAACCCGCCAAACCCGTCATACGGGTGTGGGTTCTGAACAGGTACTCGACGTCGTACCCGTACCCGTACCCGTCAAACCCATACCCGGGTACCCGCACGGGTTTACAAACCCATACCCGGGTACCCGCACGGGTTTACAAACCCATGATGGGCACTATCCGTGGCCGGATAGTAAGGGACTTTCAAACCCAGCTTTACAGAACATGTGGAGCTCGCTCCATAGTTCTCCTTGCATATCAGAAGGAGGATGGAACTACACAGGTTTCAATGTACATCATTCATGTTCTGTCAGTGGCCTGACAAGACATTGACTTTTCCATTGTCAGGGATGAGTGGAATGCTGATGTAGGTGGAGGAATGGATTTTAATGACTTCTGTCCGAAATGGAGAGGCACTGTGCTCTGGGACACATGGAAGAAGTATGGCAGGAAGTGCTTTGAGCAAGGTTTGACATGCTTCCATCAATATTTATTATTGTCTCATGAGTGACACAGATGATGATCAAAACGCTCAGAAGGACCTTTCAAGGACAATCAAGATCCCTGTCCAGATAACCACCAATAAAAAAACTGGGGAGCCTGAAATTCCGTCTGTTGGAACGTGATAAGTACGTAAGGACCTTATCTATAGCAGTTACGACACTACAATAGTATAGTTTCCTATTACGGTAGTCAGGATACGTACTATAGCGGGCGCAATACGCCCTCTGAGAAGGAGAAGCCCTATGGCTATCTCGAAGTGGTAGTTTACATCAGGCGTGTGTAAAAACGCGATATTGTGGACGCCTGTACTCATCACTTTTACGCAAATGGTCAGGGTAGGACCATAGAGTATAAATATCCTCCCATGGGGAGGGAGGCAAATAGACATTCACTCTCTTACTCACTTGTGCACCCTCTCCACCGCTATAGTCTCTCAACCTACTCAAAGGTGAGAACACCATTCCTGTTAGCTGCGTGCATTGCTGCGCAACAGGTTATGGGCCCTGCTACAGGGTTTGCCGTCGCACTCTTTGACAGAGTTGCGCCTTGCGGTCACTGCCCACTACGATGCAGCCTTTGCAAAGAGGTGCTCGTGCGGTTGTAGGCATTAGACTCAGGGAGGCACCCTGGCTAATAGCAACCCAGTATTGTACTCTTGAGGAGTACACAGACTTGGCCAATCGCCTATCTAAACAAGGCTCTACAACGACTCCAATTAACTTTGGAGCGCCGTGTAGCTCAACCTTGGGGTGATGTCGAGCAGGATAGTCCGACGACCGGCGTTTGTGATCCAAACGTCGAAATGGGTATTGCCCATTCTGTTGGAAACAGCCTAATATTGGGCTATTGTCACGCTGCGTATGTACGGCCATGTAGCCGTGCCAGCGTTGGCAATTCTTTTTGATTCACTCAGTATTGTTATTATAATAACGCAATGCTGACGTTCTCAAAGCCAACAGATTAACCAACTATGTCCTCTCAACTCACCACACTTGTCCCCGTCTTCGATGGCTCTAACTGGGCCACTTGGTCTAAGCAGATGACTGCTTTCTTTATGTCGCAAGGGCTCTGGGGCTACGTCGCTGCCACCATCCCTTTACCTCCCGTCGCCGATGTCGCAGATAGAGCAGCTTGGATGCGAGCTGATGAGATGGCCAGGGGTAATCTTACCCTCCGCCTTTCGCCCGCTATACAGCAGGCAGTCACCGGAGCAACTTCTCAGGCGCTCTGGGACTCCGTGAAGGACTGGTACGGTGCGGTCTCTATGCCCCGCATCTACAAGGACTTCAAAGAGGCCATCTCTATTCGTTTCAACACGAATCAGCATCCCACTCCTCAGTTCGAGAAAATGGCCGCCGCCTTTGCTCGACTTGGAGCAGTTACTGTTGGGACTGGTGCTAATGCTGCCACTCTCGCTATACGCCCACAACTGCAGGCACTTGTTGCCATGTCCGCTCTGCCCCAGAAATGGGAGCACTTGATCCCTGTCATGTGTAATAATCTACCATTGGCGGATCTCAAACTCGAAACTGTATCGGCTTGTGTTGAAAGCCAGTACGAAACTGAGTCGAACCGCGGACAGCACAAGGCCACTCATAACGCACAGAAGCTCTCTGCCGTTAAGCGGAAGCGCACAGACCCTCGCTTTTCGAAGCAGGGTTCTTCGCAGCAGCAGTCTAACGCCCCCGGCCCGTCTACCCAGCAGCAGCCTTTCAGGCAGCATGGAGGACGTGGTTCCGGGCGAGGCAAGCCTAAAGGGAAAGGCAAGCAACCTGCCCGTGCTCCTCAGCACTCGCATATTGCCTCTGTCGCCGCTCTAGCCCCCCCTACTTCCCACAAGGTGACTCATATTGGGTCATCTGGTGTCTCCACATGCACCGAAGTCGAATCCTCTTCGCCTCAGAGGACTTCTGGCTTCTTTCCTTCCGTCAACAAGGCATTGACGCTCGCTGAATGGCTGGATGTACCCGCTACAGTCCAGACCGCAAAGACGCTCGAGCAGCGCTTTGCCGATATTGACGCGCAGATGCGTCCCCGGATTAATCGGTTCATGGACGAGGAGTACGACTCTGACGTCGACATCGACATGTCGCAGCAGCCTTCGGGCAGCGCACAGTCGATCATGAACCTTGACGGGTTAGATGATACGGAGATATTCGGTGAGCATTCTAATGCTCTCCAACTTGACTTGACAGATCTAATGATAAGCGATGGGGGCTCTGATAAAGAAAACCGCGCCCCCACGCCTCCTTACGTTAATCCGGCTTCAATTGTTGAAGCAACAGTCAGGTGGGCTACTACCGGCGAAAGCCGTTTCCCTCACATCCCTCGATCACGTTCTAACGAACAAATCGAACGGATTTGGCGTAGCAACCAACAGTACCTATACGATAACGATTTGCCAACGGACCCCCGTTTTGGCACCCTTATCTCTCCGGCCGCTTCTGTCCGCTCGCTGACACCGGAGTCGTTCTTGACCGGACCGGACACAGAGATCCTTGATTGGGGATCTAACGATGAAGAAGAGTACGTCTTCTCTTCGCTTTGCGCATTACATGCTGATAACGTTGCAGTATTAGCCCTGCCCCCAAAAAGTCTAAGTGGGGCAAGTTCCAATTGTAACGGTTACGTATATCTACGGGTATCGCATGTAATAGTACCGAAGTCTCTCGATTTGTACACAAATTGCAGCGCTCTTCTTGATTCTTTTGAGTGTGAGCATAATGAGTACTTCAGTCAATGCGCAGAATGCTTGAAGCGCACTCAATATATGTGGCTCCTTGACTCAGGAGCATCAGCACATTTCACTAATAAACTTAGTGACTTCATCGACTATAAGCCAACTGCTAAGTCTGACAGGATTCCTGTAAAGACAGCAGCTCATACGCTATATGTTGAAGGAACTGGAACTGTCTTGCTTGAGCATTACATTGCAGACAAACTCGTTACCACACGGGTATATCCGGTTCTATACATCCCTTCTATGAGCATGCGTCTTTTATCTATGGGAGTCTTCTTACAGCAAGGTTTGCGCGTTTTGGGGAATTCGCAGCATATTAACTTGCTACGTAAAAACAAAAAGATTGTCCAATGTAAACCCCTTCTTCACGGGCAATCATTATATTGGCTAGATGCCTCTATATCTACTCTAACTGAGTCGCTTATTGCGAACCAGTCTGCATTACTAAACGTAGACTATGACCTTATGCATCGTCGCCTCGGTCACCCATCTAAAGAGGTTCTAAGACGAGCTAAGGAAAACACCAAGGGCTTTCCAGAAGGGATTACCATTCCCGCCTCTGATGTAATATGTCCTGGTTGTGCGCAAGGCAAAATGCCTGCTGCCTCGCATCCTCCATCTGATACAAGGGCTAAAGCCTCTTTCGATCGGATTCATTCTGATTTGAAAAGCTTCCCTATACTGTCATACCACAAATACAAGTATTTTATCGTCTTCTTCGACGACTATACTTCGTTTGCTTGGATCACTCTTTTACGGGATAAAGCCTCTGCTATTACTGCTTTAAAGCAGTGGCTTGCGCTAATTAAAAATCAGTTCAGCGCTACCATAAAAGAATGGATGTCCGATGCCGGCGGTGAATACAAATCGGATACCTTCCTAAAGCAGCTTAAGGATGCCGGCATTACAGTGCTACAGTCTGCGCCACATACGCCACAGCAGAATGGGCGCGCTGAGCGCTTCATGCGCACTATAATGGACAAAGCTCAGGCTATGCGCCTTGATGCTTGTTTACCACAGAGTTGGTGGGAATTTGCAGTCCAACACGCTGCACATTGTTACAATAGAACCCCCATAAGTCGCCTGCAATGGCAGACTCCTTACAAACTATTACACAATGAAGTCCCTGATATATCCCATCTTAGAGTATTTGGGTGCGGTGCTTATGTGCATATTCCAGAAGCTCGCCGGGTGAATAAACTTTCTCCCAAGAGCGAGCTGATGATCTACCTTGGTAGAGGAGCTGGAATGAAGGCTAATGTCTTCATGCGCACACCAAATACCTTGTTCTATTCAGACAAGGCACTCTTCGATGAAGCTCTGTTCCCTAGATGTCCTAAGGACAGTACTAGACGTGAGCCCCGTGGTGTAACTCAGTTAGATGAAACAGTTCCTAATGAGCTGTCTAAAGACGATACCACTCCTGGTGATGATGACGATCTACCACCTGAGCCTCCTATCAAAAAAGGGAGAAGCGCTCCCCAGCCGGCCGCTGGACCCCCTCCTAGTAGTCATACTAGAGGGATTGGATCGCAGCTACCTCCGCCTTTACCCCCGCATCCAGTACCTGGTCCTAGTGAACCTAGGAGATCGGGGCGTATAAGGAAACCAGTTACTTGTCCTGATAATGTCTATGGAGATAGGCCTCCTACTACGATTATTTGAGACATTGCGCGGACTCGCACATGGCGACAGTTGACACAGCCGCAGCAGGGTAGCTCCCAGCAGCGTCTACGTCCCGAACAGATGGCCTCAGGTGATGATCCTGACCCAGCCGATTCTGATTCTTCCAGTGCACGGAGTGATAATCCGCATGATTCAGACGAAGTAGATCAGCAACTTCTGATCCGCCTAGCTCAGGAAGGGGGAGTCAAATTTCTAGATCATCTGCTCGCCAAAGCAGTTTCACCATTGGATCTAGAGTCACCTGATACCTCTAATATTCGCGAATGGACCTATCGGGACATTCTTAACATGCCAAGTGAACCCCAGGAGGAGTGGCGTAATGCGTGCAAAGAAGAGCTTGCCTCTCTTCGCAAACGCAGTGTCTATGATCTTGTTAACCCGCTGAAAGGCAGAAGGGTGATCAAGAATAGATGGGTATTCGACTTAAAGTCGGATGGCCGAAAGAAAGCCAGGCTAGTCGCCAAAGGCTTTTCTCAGGTTGAAGGCATAGACTATGACGAAATATTCTCGCCAGTGGTACGGTTTGAGACTGTCCGGATGATGCTCGCGCTTACAGCGCTGAAGGAATGGCACATCTCCGGACTTGACGTCAAAACTGCCTTCCTGTATGGAGACCTCGATGAGGAACTCTATATGGAACAACCTGAAGGGTTTAAAGACCCTAGCCAACAAAACAAAGTCATGCGCCTAAGGAAAGCTATTTATGGACTTAAACAAGCTGCACTCGCTTGGTGGAGAGCGCTGGATAAGTCTATGAGCTCTCTTGGCTGCACACGACTTCAATCAGACTCAGGTCTGTTTGTGAATGAAGACAAAACAATCGTAGTTATTGTTTATGTCGATGACGTCCTCTTCCTTGGAAGAAGTAAAAAGGACATAGCATCCCTGAAACGACGCTTTATGGAGATATGGGAATGCAGAGACTTGGGTGATACCAAAGAGTTTCTACGCATGCGCATACTACGCTCTAAGGGTAGAATCCTGATAGATCAGCAGGATTACCTTCAGAAAGTGCTGCAGCGTTTTAATCTGATTAACGCCAAATCAGTCCCTACCCCACTACCGGAAGGGTATCATCCAACCCCTAATAAGGGTACTGCGACCCCAGCTCTCCGTGCGTCATACCAACAAGTGATAGGATCCCTCCTATACATTATGATTGGTATGCGACCAGATATTGCCTATGCTGTTACAAAAATGGCACAGTTTGCTGCCAACCCCACCGAGGACCACATGAAGTGCGCACTTTACATTTGCCGCTACTTACTTGGTACCTCAAATTACGCTCTAGTCTTTGATGGCAAAAGCGATGGTGGTATAATAGCATATGCAGATTCTGATTGGGCTTCTGACCCGATCACCAGAAAGTCCACTACGGGCTACTTAGTAAAGATGGCTAATGGAGTGTTCTGCTGGAACTCAAGAGCGCAGAAATCTATCGCGCTCTCGTCCACTGAAGCAGAATACATGTCACTGTGTGATACAAGCAGACAATTGGTCTGGATTCGCTCGCTCTTCAGTGAGCTTGGAATAAACCTCGGACCTATTCCATTATGCGGAGATAATCAAGGCTCCATATTCTTATCTTCTAATCCTGTTCAGGAGAAACGGATCAAACATATTGATCTACGTCACCATTACATTCGTGATGTGATCCGTGAAAAGAAGATAGAATTATTCTTCATTGAAGGAGCTGAGAACCCCGCCGATCTTTTTACTAAGAATCTGGGTCGCATTAAGTTCCTTAAATTCAGGGAACAGCTAGGGCTAGAGTTTGGCTCATCGCCACACATAAACACCACGTCCGAGATGGAGATCCGTGATGGAGATCTCTGATGGTAACTCGTGAAGGAAAGCATCAAGGGACTTTTATGTCCCATGTACATCGCTGTACACCGCTCCCTCTAGAGGAACATATGTTTCTCTATGACCTCCGCGTCCATCGGTTCTTCTTTGAGAAGAAGAACTTCACGAGCACTCTCCTAAGACATGGTGCGATGTCGCTTTCGTAGCAGACACCTGACTCTAAGCCCTTCATTGGACTCCTAGAAGGGAGTTCGTACGTCCTGACCCTGACGGGGCCACAAGTTGGCAAACGTCATTGATGATAGCATTCACAACCTGATGAGACGTGTTAGAGACAGTGTCTCCTCTCTCATCGACTCTTATGCAACCCTCACTCTAGCTCAGGCTTGTGAGGACGCTGCTATTTGCTTAGACGCGCTTTACCTAGCTGCACTAAGCAAGGGGGAGTGTTGGAACGTGATAAGTACGTAAGGACCTTATCTATAGCAGTTACGACACTACAATAGTATAGTTTCCTATTACGGTAGTCAGGATACGTACTATAGCGGGTGCAATACGCCCTCTGAGAAGGAGAAGCCCTATGGCTATCTCGAAGTGGTAGTTTACATCAGGCGTGTGTAAAAACGCGATATTGTGGACGCCTGTACTCATCACTTTTACGCAAATGGTCAGGGTAGGACCATAGAGTATAAATATCCTCCCATGGGGAGGGAGGCAAATAGACATTCACTCTCTTACTCACTTGTGCACCCTCTCCACCGCTATAGTCTCTCAACCTACTCAAAGGTGAGAACACCATTCCTGTTAGCTGCGTGCATTGCTGCGCAACACCGTCTATTGTCAAGGGTGGTGGGCATCAAACCAAGGTGGTTCAGACAGCACTTAGGGGCTATTGCACTGCCCATATTAGTGAGTCACCCCCCATGATCTACATTGTATTGCTTCACATATGTATATATGCTCATTAGGGTTCATCTCTGGTAAGCCTTATGCCACCATCCCCTGGGCAAAGCTATCCACAACTCCGACTGCCTGGATCCAGGAAGAGTGTTATCCACCTGGGTTTAAGTGGGCAGACCCCTCAAAGATCCAATTGAATGATGTGCATGATCTGCTTATCTACTGGAGGCAGCGGAAGGAAGATGGACTGGATCCCCTCATCTGGAATCCATCATGTGAACTGCTTGCTGATTCAGATCTGGAGAAGACCTCTAAGCATCTCCCAGCCTGGAGACGGCACCAGAATGCTTCTACCTCCGATGTAGATGGTGATGAAGAGAACTATGCTCAAGAACTGAACAACATTACTGACAACAGTTCAGTCTTACCATTACCACCACCACCACCTTCCCTGCATCCAGTGCAGAGGGGTCCTGCTGGATCTGATACTGAAGGTCTGGAACAGGCAGGAATTGGCTCTGCATGATCTTTGGAGCATCCGTCTATACCACAACACTCCTGTAAGTCTGGCCATTTCTTCCATGCACAGATATCTACTTACCTGCTTACGTAGCATCCTTCAATGCGGAACGGAGTGACAATATGCAACCCTCCGAGCCAACACTCACTGAGTTAACTCACAACCCTGGTGAGTGTCATAAATATTTCTGAAAGCTGGCAATTATATGTACACTTGAATATAGCCAGAGCACAACCAAACCCGCAACAAACACCAAGTCAGAGCATGGCACTCCCTCAAATGGACCATGGGGGCCCTGTGGCCTCTACATCTGGACATGTGCCCAAAAACCAGCCCGCTCAGCCTCATAGTCTGGGAAAACGACAGATAAAGGTGACACCCAAAGCCAGGTAAGCTTGTTGTATCACATTTGCACTACCCTCTGACTGTTGTGAAGAAACATGGACACTGGCAGGGGTTCGGAAAGGATTGGTCTGAACTACCTTGGAAGAAATACTTAGAACTGTACAGTCTATGGTTACATGGACCCAATAATACTTGAATCGTATTTGTCTGACTCTTTGTGTGATGTCTATCATATATCATGCTTTGAAAAACCACAATTATTCAGTGGGAATTTACTTCATCTCGATATCTGGAGGAGGTGCACCCGTTACAATGTTCGGAGGAAATGACTACCATCACGTCCAATACAATGCTTCGGAGGAGATTCTCGGAGCAAATATCCTCCGTGAGCCGACATCGGTTGGCCCATGACTCTCGGAAGAATTCTTCTGTGTCGGCCGACATCGGCTGGTCCATGAGACATATAAGACTCTCACCGTCAGTTGGCCCATGAATAATGGAAGTCACCACAGATCATTATGTGACATCTGGTACCAATGCAACTCCTGGTATCCGAAGATCAAAGGCACCATGGGTAGTGGAAAACCAGTCTACGAGGCCCTCCTCAGGGCACACAATATCGACAAACACCTTCCCCGACTCACACCCCCACAGATACGAATTCTCGATGACGACACCATGGGACGGACAGCCGTCGACCACGCCCTGGCCACTATAGATGACTGGCCCTTGACTGCCGAAGTCCAGCATTATCGCAGCTTTGTAGCAGAGTTGGAAGAGCAACACGACCAGGCATCCTGTCTCCGCCAAGCCATCGCCGACACCATGACCTGCATCAAAGACTCGGTTTGGCGTCTCTCACAGAACAACATATATCACAGAATCCAGACCGTCATCCAGCGAGAAGACGACCATACACTCTGGGTCAGTAACGCCGACTTGCGAGTTCGAATGCAGGCCGCCCGTGATCTCCCAACCTCAGCATTCGCAAGTCCTAGCGGAGTCTGCCTCTGGTGCCAAACTACCACACACGGTGCAGCCACCTGCCTCACGTTCACTCAATGCCAACTCTGTCAGAAGTTCGGCCACCGTGATGAAGACTGCTATCACCCTCATCAAAACTGCCGACTCAACTGCCTTGTTCCCCGCGGGCATACCGGCTACTCCTGCCCATGTCGCCTTTGACCCCTGCCCGACGAAACTCACATTGATGAAGACTTCAGACGTAACCGCCGTTGAAGTGACAGGGCACAGCGACGCGCCGATCGCCGGGCTGGACTGTAAGAAGGGGGTGATGTTACGCATCGTGTCCAGTTTGTTCTCGCACATTCGATTTCCTTCTTTTCTCAACCCTTCTGTATGACGCAACCCAACCTGTTGACCCGCCTTACTGTAACGTTTCGTTCTGGACGTGGACTCTGACTCATCGGTGATGACTTACGAGTGTCAGAAGTACTTAGTCATGGACTGCGCAGCATCAGTCAGCTGTATGGATTGACATGTGATTGTACGATGTGACTCATTCCTAGTAATAGTTGTATTAGGGTTCGCTCTACTTACGCTATTGGTTAGCTACGATTCAAGAGGAGCTTGGAAGCTGCCTCATTCATGTACATAAGGACTCGTACGAAGACCAGGATCCGCATCTTGGTCTTCTTCAATTACCACTTCTTGACTCGTCCTCTATACAAGGGATTCCCCCTTAGTGAGTTCCCTCGTCCGGCATATCCACCAGGATCCCCGTGACTTCCATTGGCCTTCGGCTACCCACGTGTCTGACCAACCGTGTGGACAGTGAACTACCCTCTCGACGCCACGTGTCACCGAGTGTACCTCTATCACAACGAACGCGTCTCCAAGCCGTTCCACCAAATCTACGTCGTTGACCACGAGTCGTGGGACGAACTCCAAGTCGCTCGCTCCCCACCGATCTATCTCCCATTAGGAGAAGACCTCCACGGCTATCTGGGACCAGAGGACCGTCTGTTCCCTCATCCCACTGATATTCACACTATTTCGACAAACAGGAACTACTACCTTCCAAGAGGATCAGCGCATCAACTCGCCTAAGTCAGGCAAACGTCCGTGGTAGACGTTACATTAAGACCAAGATCCCACCGTGGCTTATCCTCAAGATCCGAACACGACCACCAAGGACCTTTGGGTCCCCTTCAACGCGTATCACATCGACAGACGAGGAGAACGAAACGTCCCCATCCAATATCTGAAAAACGCTTTCTGGTCGGACGATGCCCAAGACCTCGGGTACGCCGCCAGATACAAGAAACAAAGTTACCCAATAGAATTCAACTTCGACCGCCTCTGCTGGGTCGAACTTAAGTGGGACCACTCCGCCGACAAATACAAAGCCATCCAACCTACACACGACGTACTCCAGTGCAACATCCTCGCAAGTAGTGTCACGACAAGAGATCAGTGGGGCCCCATCGACGGAAGACCAGTCGAAGAAGAACACGCACGATCGCCAACACCAAAAACCCCCGCACCATCCCCGTCACTCAAAAGCAATCCCGAAGAAATACGTGTCCTTGGAGAAGAAGAAACACACGAGGAAATAACCCTCGAAACACTAGCTGAGCAGATTCCTATCCTATCCATACCACGCATGGCAACAATGACCGAAGCAGAAACACAAGCGCGCACAACCTTCATGGGGGATATTAACCCAGAAACAGGACACCGCAAAGAACAACCCGGAGGGGGAGGAGAAGACCCTCAAGGAGGAGGAAATGGAGGAGGAGACGGAGAACCACAAGGAGGATGGCCGTTGGGAATAACCGCCCCAAACCCAACACAACGAGCAGAGAAATTCTTTGGAAAAGAACCTACGGTCTTCACAGGAGACCGTACCAAAGCAGCTGAGTTCTACACCCAATGGACGTTATTTACAAACTTAAATGACGAAAACGCGATCATCCAAACTCCCTACCGAAAAGCAATGCTTTTCCTCACCTACTTCCAAGGACCCCTCGTCAACGAATGGATCCTCTCCACTTCCGAATGGCTAAAGCAAGAGAGACGCAGACTAGGCCCTCTAGATGAGTGGCTGTGGGAGGCCGTAGCCGGAGGATTCAAAAGGCAGTTCACCGACACCTTAGAAGAGGAGAAAGCGCGTCAAGAACTCCGCACTGGAATCAAGATGGAGAAAGGGGACATAGACGCCTACATAGCCAAGTTCGAACGCCTAGTCCGCCAGAGCAACTACCAAACCAACACCCCTCTAGTGCTCGACTGCTTCACAGCAGGATTACCCTACGACCTCTACCGCAACTCATATCAATTCCACAACCCCAGCACCTACGCCCAATGGAAAGCAGCGGCCATAGAACAACAAAAACGCTGGATCCACATGAACGCCCGCGTCGACAGGAAAAGACCACAACAAGGGCAAAACCAGGGACAAGGTCGCCCCCAGGGGCAGCGCAACACGCCAATGCGCCCATGGCAGACACCTCAGAAACCAGGATGGCAGCAGTACCGCAACCACCCTGACGCCATGGACACCACCCCGGGCAGGGTCCGCGCCAGACTCGCGGATGCTGAAGAAGTCCTCGAAACCTGGAAACGAAACCAACGTATAGGAACACCACCCGCTAGAAGGCCCCAGGGCAGGGGAGTTATTGATGCAAGGGACGTAACCTGCTACACCTGTCATAAGAAGGGACACTTCTCACGAGACTGCCCCACCTGGCAGCGCCAAGGCCCGCAAGTGCGCGGCGCATATATCGAGGAAGTACAAAGCGTACGAGAAGAACCACTCATCGACCTCGAGGAAGGCAGCGAACGAGGAGCACGAGCCTCCACATCCACCCCCCAAGACAGAGCAAACGAATGGTTGGAGGGAGTCTCTGGATTAGACGAGGAGACCAAAGGATTGGTGATGAAGGAATTGTGGGGAAAGAAGGATTTTCAGGACGCCTGAACCCATCGGCCTGGGTGAGGGCACTAAAAAGTGACTCTGTGTTCATAACGCGCTATCATTCTATGCATGTTCCAGTTTCGACCCGCACAAGTCACTTCATGGCCGACAAAAGAGCTCTGGTAGACTCCGGAGCCACCAACAACTTCATACACCCCGCCTTCGTCAGAAAAATGGGCATCGGATCCAACGAACTAGACCGACACCGTAATATCTGGAACATCGACGGAACACACAACAAATCGGGAAAAATCACCCATTACGTAGACCTCGACGTACAGACCAAAGGAGAAAAGAAGGTCATGAGATTCCTCATCACCGATGTAGGAGGAGAAGACCTAATCCTCGGATACCCATGGCTCGCAACTTTCCAACCAACCATCCAATGGGCGAGCGCAACTCTCCAAGCAGATGAGTACCCAATCATCATACGAACCACGAATCCCACTCGCAGAAACATAGATCCAGTAATCGCGACAGCAATCGTACGTGCCGCCTTAACCAAAGTCATCAACAAGGAGAAGGAAGAAATCGCACAACAACTCGAAAAGGAGTGCTCACTGCGAGGAGCAAGAGTAGAGGAAGACGAAGAGGAGGTCCATGCACGGGCCACCACATCTACAAACTTAGCAATCGAGGCGCAACAATATACTCAGGAAACAAAAATACCCGAAGAATACAAAAGACACGCTAGGGTATTTAGCGAAGAAGAATCTCACCGACTCCCCTCTTCGAAACCTTGGGACCACGCCATTGACCTCAAACCAAATACACCCAGTGCCATCGACTGCAAAGTCTACCCGATGAACCAAGTGGAAGACAAAGCCCTCAAGGAATTCCTGGACGAACAGCTAGCAAAAGGGTATATTAGACCATCAAAATCCCAGTACGCATCGCCATTCTTCTTCATTAAAAAGAAGGACGGAAAGCTACGCCCAGTACAGGATTACCGAAGACTCAACGAATGGACCATACGCAACCAATACCCGCTTCCACTCATCCCAGAACTCATAGCCGACCTAAGTGGAGCTTCCATATTCTCCAAATTCGACGTCCGATGGGGGTACAATAACATACTGATCAAGGATGGAGACCAGCCCAAAGCCGCGTTCAAAACACGCTACGGACTATACGAACCATTGGTAATGGTCTTTGGACTCACGAACTCTCCGGCAACATTCCAGGCCATAATGAACATCATCTTGAAGCCTGTCATCGACTACTGGGAGCAACGAGGAACGATCATACGGGTATACATGGACGACATAGCGGTAGCTTCGAACAACATGGAGGACCACATGGCAGCGATACACGACATTCTAGACGTCCTAGAAACTAACGACCTCTTCCTGAAACCGGAAAAATGCATCTTCCACGCACCGCGCATCGATTACCTGGGGGTAATCATTGAAAAGGGGGTGACTCGCATGGACCCCATCAAAATTTCGGGCATCAAAAACTGGCCCACCCCCACAAACGTAAAAGCAGGTGCGATCATTCCTAGGGTTCTGCAACTTCTACCGCGCTTTCATTCGAAATTTTGCCACATACGCACGCCCCCTCAATCGACTAACAAGAAAGGACAACGTATGGCAATGGGGAACCGAAGAACAAGCAGCTCTAGACAAACTCAAGGCACTCGTCACGACAGAACCAGTATTGGCACACCCAAAACTCGACAAACAGTTCGAACTCGAAGTCGACGCGTCAGGATTCGCAGTAGGCGCAGTATTACTACAAAAAGGCGAAGACAACAAGAGACACCCCATCGCCTACTACTCCAACACCCTCAACGCAGCAGAAAGAAACTACGACATCTACGATCTAGAACTGCTAGCAATCGTAAAAGCCCTCCGAAACTGGCGACAATACCTAGCCGGATCCCCGCACAAGATCAAAGTGTTCTCGGACCACATGAACCTACAATACTGGAGATCTCCCCAGAAGATCAGTAGACGCGTAGCACGGGAAGTATTGGAACTCTCCGAATACGATATCGAAATTCACCACATCAAAGGAACCGCAAACGGCCGCGCAGACGCCCTGTCAAGACGTCCTGACTACGACCAGGGAGAAAGGGACAACAAACAAGTAACAGTCCTCCCAGACGACGTATTCGTAAGGGCGGCCATGCTGGACACAACAGAAGATCCCCTACGCCTAGCCAAAGTCATCCCGGTGGCAGAAATGGAGCCAACGCTACCCATATACAGACAGAACGAAGACACGCTACGCAAATGGGTAGATCCCCACGGACTCAAAAGAATAGAAGGCACATGGTACAAGGAGGGAAGACGCGTGGTCACCTCAGGACCTCACCATCACACGGACCTCATCAAGGCACACCACGACCCACCGGTGTATGGACACCCCGGAATCAATCGGACAATCCAACTAGTGGAACGCCACTACTGGTGGCCTGGCCTACGCAAAGAAGTAATGGAGTACGTCAAGGGATGCGCCGACTGTCAACGAATCAAGGTCAACACGGACCACAACGCGCAGCACTACAACCCATTTACCCAAAACCGGAAGCTATGCCGTTTGAAACCATTGCCCTTGATTTCATCACTAAACTCCCTGCGGCGCAGAACTGTGATTCAATCCTCACGATAACAGATCACGACTGCACAAAAATGGCCTTATTCATCCCCTGTCAAGAAGAGATAACGGCAGAAGGAACAGCCGCCCTGTACGTGAAACACGTGTTCCCACGATTCGGATTACCCTCCAAAATAATCAGCGATAGGGACCCCCGCTTCGCGTCCAAGTTCACACGCGAACTATGCCTGATACTAGGGATCCAACAGAACATCTCGACGGCATACCACCCACGAACAGATGGACAATCAGAACGCACGAACCAATGGCTCGAGCAATACCTCCGCTTCTGGGTCAACGAGCGACAGGACAACTGGATCCACTATCTCCCTATGGCAGAATTCACCCACAACAACTGGCCCCATGAGGCGACCAAGCAATCCCCCTTCAGTCTACTAATGGGGTATAATCCACGGGCGGACTGGACAGACCGACCATCCCCTATTCCACAGGTAGCGCTCAGGGTCAAACAATTCAAGGAGGCACGAAAGCGCGCCCAGGAACTGATGATCAAAGCGCAGCAGCGATGGGTCCAGAACAAAGATACGCCCAAGTACCAGATCGGAGATCAAGTGTGGCTAGAAGGACGCCACCTCCGGACCAACCAACCAACCGCAAAGCTTGCGCCCAGAAGACATGGACCGTTTAGGGTAACTCAGGTGATGTCCGCAGTCAATTACCATTTGGAACTTCCCACGCAGTGGAGTATCCACCCAGTGTTCCACGTAGACCTTCTGACCCCATATCGTGAAACACCCACGCACGGACCAAACTATCAGCGCCCACCACCGGATCTAGTGGAAGGCGAAGAAGAATACGAGGTCGAGAAGATTCTAGACTCTCGGAAGTTCGGCCGCAGTCGCAAATTGCAGTACCTGGTCAAATGGAAGGGCTACCCCGACTCGGACAATCAGTGGGTCTCCAAGGATGACGTATTCGCCGATGAAGCCGTACGGGAATTCAAACAATCAAACCCCGCTAGGGAAACCCATATAAGCAGGGGCATAACCCAAGAGACGTCTTCATCCCCCTCTCTCACATACCACCTCCACTCATGTCCCACACCCCAGTAACTGTCCTCTACATTGCCGACGATGCCGTACCAGCTCGGGCAATACAATCCACGCCATCGTCACCCCTGCAGATTCCCCTCTCCTTTCAACCAAGAGGAGACAATCTTCCTTCCCCCGAAGCATCCCCAGTTCCTTCGCTCTCCCCCACTCTTTATTCCGGATCCCTCGCAGACAGTTACGTCCCGACGAGACCGCAAACACCGGCACCCAGCGACGACAGTCTCGGGATCGGAGACAGTCACCTCCCAGGAGACCCCTACGACCCGGCGGAGCACCTATCGCCGCACCCGTATCTTCGTTACGCCACCCATCTCACCACGACACACTCGGAAACCCCCCCGCTATGCGGAACCACGGGGGAAGTACTCACCGCGCCGCCGGTGGCTCGACCCGCGATACGAGTTCATCCGGAACAGGAACAAAGCCCGATTCCCCGACAGGGCATGGAGACGCCTCCACCCACGGGGTTCCATCACAACAGGGGAGCATATTACATTCCCTTCCCTATCAGAGACGCTCACGAACAACTTTGGCCGGCCCGTTTTACTCAACTCATTCTCACCACCGACCCCTTCGTCCTCGCCTATCGACGAGGAACCGACCAGCAGTATGGGAAGCCCGTTCACGCCACTCCCCAGTGCCTATCAGACCCGCCAGTGTACACCGACGACGACCTAGTCTTCCTCGACGCGGAAAGCGGGCTGCGCCAGTCAGTGGACCGCGCCCTCCTCGAGATCCAAGACCTCACCCTGCTAGCGGAAGTACATCGCTTCCGCAGCATGTGTGCCGGGTACACCGCAAAGGAGAAGGAGGTGCTGCAGAAGGTCCAGGAGTTGGAGCGCATCGGGATGGATCGCAAGTTGAGTGTCATCCGCTTGCAGAGGGCCAATGCGATCGAGAGGATCGAGGATCAGCGCGACGGAGTGGGCCGCGGTCGCACGCTGGCACAGAAGACCACCGAACGCCTCTAGGAGCGTCGAGCTGGGGCTCGAGTCTGAAAAGGGGGTGATGTAACGTTTCGTTCTGGACGTGGACTCTGACTCATCGGTGATGACTTACGAGTGTCAGAAGTACTTAGTCATGGACTGCGCAGCATCAGTCAGCTGTATGGATTGACATGTGATTGTACGATATGACTCATTCCTAGTAATAGTTGTATTAGGGTTCGCTCTACTTACGCTATTGGTTAGCTACGATTCAAGAGGAGCTTGGAAGCTGCCTCATTCATGTACATAAGGACTCGTACGAAGACCAGGATCCGCATCTTGGTCTTCTTCAATTACCACTTCTTGACTCGTCCTCTATACAAGGGATTCCCCCTTAGTGAGTTCCCTCGTCCGGCATATCCACCAGGATCCCCGTGACTTCCATTGGCCTTCGGCTACCCACGTGTCTGACCAACCGTGTGGACAGTGAACTACCCTCTCGACGCCACGTGTCACCGAGTGTACCTCTATCACAACGAACGCGTCTCCAAGCCGTTCCACCAAATCTACGTCGTTGACCACGAGTCGTGGGACGAACTCCAAGTCGCTCGCTCCCCACCGATCTATCTCCCATTAGGAGAAGACCTCCACGGCTATCTGGGACCAGAGGACCGTCTGTTCCCTCATCCCACTGATATTCACACTATTTCGACAAACAGGAACTACTACCTTCCAAGAGGATCAGCGCATCAACTCGCCTAAGTCAGGCAAACGTCTGTGGTAGACGTTACAGGCCGAGCGTGCGTCTGGCTTCGCACATTTGCCAGATTGCTCTCCAGCCCTGTAAGGGTCCTCATTCTCGCGATTGCGCTTGCGATTGATCTCGCCGATGTGCTCTGCTGTGCGTGCGCTGTCGACCTTGCCGCGGGCCTTGTTCCCTCGCTTGACGCCCATTCGCTCAGCTGTCTCTGTCCAGGAGTGTTGATTCGGAGCGATCTGCTCCCTTTCAGGGAGCTGTGGGCCATCGTTAGTTGCTGACACAACCACTGCAGCAAGATGTGAGTGGACGAGACGAAGTGATTTCACCGTACTTGAAACGGCCTCGGGGTTTGGCGTTTGCATAAGCAACTTCTGGGACAATGCGATGATCTCGTTTGTCACAGAAATTAAAGACGCCACGGCGTTCCCATCAGAAGCGGTGTTCCTGCTTTCGGTGTTCTGTGACGCCGGCACGATCGGACTCGGCAGAGAACTAAGGTTGTTGGGGGCGAGTGGCTCAACTTGAGGCCCCCCAAAGTAATGCTGGGTGGACGTGATGTGCTTGCAAAGTTCGACACGGGGGAAATCCAAACATGTGCACTTCTTATTGAGTAGGTCAACCTCATAGAAATTTTCTTCCTTCGAAGAGCGCACTTGAAAGTGCATGTCTCCAACTTGTGTGATGTACTCGCGTGGTGTTTCTGGGGCGCGCGACAGTATTTCGCGTTGGCGCTGACTCGCGAGGTCCTCCCCTCGCTTCCAGATCTCTTGCCGCTTTAGGCGGTCTACGATTGCCGGCAGAGTGTCTCCTATGAGCATGGAAATCAGATGGTCCACTCTGCGATTGCGCTTGCCGTCAAGCCATTTAGACTTTAGCACATGGTGATAACTAAGATTTACTAGTCAGATATCAAATATGTGAAAATAAGCGATTACATACGCCTCCAATAACATGTTAGTGTCGCCCTCTTCAAAGATGGTCTGGTCTTGGTGGTAGACGGCGGACCACATCTCCTTCACGGGAATCCATTCCCGGGCCAGGTACTGGGCCACGCTTTTGGGAATAGATTCATCGCTCTGGATATCTTCCCACCAAGATTCAAATTCATATTTATCAGAGGTCCGGACCCATTTTTGGATCAACTCCCACAGATCTTTGAATTCAGTAACGACAAAATGGGTGCGGATGGCCCTGAGCACGTGCCACCAGCAGTAGAAAACACGGCAGGACAGGTATGTCTCATGTATGGCAATTACCTGCACTTGATCTCGATCTGTCATGAAAATTGAAGGCGAAACGTCCGGACTTTGACACTTTACGAAATTGATGAAATATTTGATCGTTGCCTGGGTCCCATTGGAGGACAACATCCAGGCAACAGGAACCCCTGATGGAGTGTCAGGCCGCGTTACTGGGAAGCGCGAGAAGCACATACCATGGCCCCAATGATCCCGCGCCATGATCGTGAATAATAGTAATCCCTTGTATTGGGTAATGTTGTGTGTCGCGTCAATGCCCAGGAATGCGTTCCCAAGACATCGGAACCATTCAATTTGACTTGTTGTTTGAATACAGAGTGCAAAAAGATCGCACGCGAGATCGGATCCCTCAGGGGGCAAATCTTGCTTACTCTTGTAGAACACAAGATGGCCATTGGCACGTAAATTGTTGGCCCAAATTCGGGTTGAGTTGGCATCATTTGGATCGAGTTCGACGATCTCTCGGTCTACTGCCTTCCTAACCCGGGCGATCTCACCCAGTGTGAGATAATGGTCCCTCTCATCTTCACTGAATTGGGCACGCATACATTTTTCTGTGGTTTAGGTTAGATTAATTTGTCGGGATAGATAGATTATCACTCACTATTTCTCTATCAGTCAATCCGAATCTGATCAGCCCCGTGATCTGCTCCAGCGTTGGAACACGTATCCAGACGTATTTGAGATTGTCCTTGCCGGTAGGGTGGGAGTGATCAGGGGAGTACCTGCCGAGAACGGTACCGGTGTGGGGATAGATCTTAATTCTTACGCTGCAGGGACAGCCGCTCTCAATGCGTTTAGTGTCACTGGCTTTGCGGTCGGTTGTCCTTTCATATTGTTTGGTGCCACCGGTTCCCTGGCGTGCGCAGACGAAAAGATGGGAGCCAGTGAACACTGCGCTCTGCTTTGCGCTTCCACGCGGTCGCTTCGTATGGGCTGTGCAGAGCTCGATACCGTGAGCACGTTGCTCACTCTCGCGCCACTTATGGAAATCCTCAAGCGAATCCCATTCAAGATCGAAGCCGTGCTCCTGATCCCAAGTGATGCTCCCGCGCTGTCGTGAAGTTGCAGGATCGACCGGGTTTTGGCGCCTTGGCCGGCGGGCTCCCGCGCATGTGCTCGCGGCGGGTAATTCCGCGTCTGGTGCGTTCGGGATAGGTAGGATGGGCTCACACATAGTGTAGGCGTAGTAGCGAGTGTAGTGGCAGTAGAGTAGTACTATCGCGCCACCCGCACGTGTGCCCTCATGAGACACATTCTGTGGATTGTGGCCAGTACAATGAAACAATAAACTATTCTAGACATTCTTGGTGTGCAATATTCTGCTCGAGTTGGGGAACGTAAAATCACTGGCATTTGGTACTACAAAATACATTATACAGTAGTTCTACTGTACATCCCAAAGCATGCGTAAGGCGTGAAGGGGGGTGTTGCAGGGCACGAGCTGCGGGCGCGGGGCCATGCACGTTGTAAGGCCGGCCTTCGGGCTGAGTCTGAAACCTCATCATTTTCATATCTCGATCGCCTCGGCCACGCGGCCTTTGTCCGTGTTCTGTTCCCCTTTTACCTTAGCATTAGCTACAGGTATCTTTTGTATATAATCTTTTACTCTGTGCTGAATATACTCAGCGCTCGGTCGCCCCCTTTTCCTCTCTCTTAGTTAGAGTCTTAGTGTGAATATCCTGGAAGTTAGGCCCAAACGCGGGCACTCGAAGGACATTCTCGCTATCTCTTATTCTTCCCCTCTTTGGCTGCTTTCCTCTAAACTCTTCCTCCACCCTCTGCCCACGTTTACTCACGCACGCGCTTTCGAGCACGTTCACCTGGCTGCCCCAGTGAGGCAGAGTTCAGTGGTTTTAATCCCCCACCTTCAGACCTTCAACCTTTCCACCTCGCGGTCGCCTCTGGTGACCAATCCTACAACCAAGCAGCCTCAACCTCTTCTCCTTCTTTTCGGTCGCCTCTGGTGACCTACGCAATGTCACACAGTTTTCCTCAGTCTGCGAAGCTCGCCCGACTCCAGCTCGTACCCCGCCTCGTTATCGTCGTCAAGATCTAGTCGTTTTCGGTCTCCCCTTGTTCCCGTTCGATCTTCGTCCCACCTTCTCTCATCCACCTTTAACTTGCACTTCTCTTTGTCGTACCTTCATTTGTTCCCTTCGATTCCCTTTGATCCCTTTCGATTTCGTTGTATCCGCTTCCGATTCCCCTCCCATTCCAATCTCCGAGCTCGCACATTTGCCCTCTAGTTCTCGTCCCCTCATCTTCGCTTCCCTCGACAAACTTTACAGTAACCCTTCTGCTTCAATCTCGCACCATCTCCCATCTTCGTTTGCACCATCACACGCTCTACCGGGATGTATTACGACGAGGACGAGGATGATGACCCGTACGCGCCGCGCATCGGACCGGCAGCGATGCCATCGCCTCGCTCGAAGTTCGCACCTTACTTTTCGGGATGCGCAGATTCGCTTGAGGACTTTTTGGAGGAATATGACAGCCTAGCGTACGACTGCGCATTGACGGACCCGCAGCGAGTCGACGTACTCATCCGCTATGTAGCCCCCTCGTTGCGCGACTTCTGGAGATCGCTAAATGGTTATCATTCGCGCGACTGGCCTCTCCTCCGGCAATCCCTTGTCAACATCTTCGGCAATACCACCCCTCGGCACCAGGTCATGAGGCAGAAGCTGCACAGCTGTATTCAAGAGACTTCCAGAACGCGAATGCACTGCGAAGATGACGTGCTGCAATACTACAGACAGTTCGTTTGCTTCGGTATTCCCCTTGTTCACACAGGCCACCTGTCGGAAGAAGAACGCGACGCTGCTTTTTGGTACGGATTTCACCCCGAGGATCGTCAAGTCCTTCAGCCTCGTCTCCTCAGCAAGAACCCTCTCCAGCCGCCCGACATTCCCTTCCATTTCGAAGACATTTTCTGTTGCGCCCGTGGAGCATTCGCGTACGGCAATCCCTTCCCTCCCTGGTTGCACGAGCAGCAATTCCAGTCCCCGAGCGTTAGACGCGAGCAGCCCGTCGTTGAGCCCGCTCCTCAAGACACCTACAGTTTCTGAGCCATGACGTGCGCCATCGCCTCGAATGCTGAGACAACCACTACTCCCGACGACTCCTCCCTGCCTTCGTACTCGACGCCAGACTCAGACCTCCCCCTTTCTTCGATCTCGGCTTTGGAATCTCAACAAACGCAAGCGCCTTCGGTGACGCTCGATCAGCCCAAGCCCGCACACACGTTTTCGACCACGTTGCTCCCCTCGGCTTCCCCTCCGTCTCATACTCCGTCACTTGTGCGTTCGGCTACTGACAAAGACCTCATTCCCGCGCCCACGTCTCCGATCATCACGTCCACGTTGCTACCCTCGGTGTTTCCTACCCCGTCCCATGCTTCCTCGCTCGCACACTCGGCTGCCGACGAAAACCCCAAGATCTTGACCACGTTCCCCTCGCCTTCGATCACGCCTGCACCCTTTTCCATGCCGATGTCCGATTTCGAGTACCTATCCTCGGCGACGGTTGATCAGCCCGCACCCACGTTGTCGTCCACGTCCCCATCCTCGTCTTCGATTTCGCCCATGTTCGTGCCCTCGGCGACAGAAGATCAGTCTGAGCCCGAGTTCACCCCCACGTTGTTCGCTTCCGTCCCTACGCTGACATCCACTCCCTCGCACGTTCATTCGGCTACTGGCTATGGCACCATTTTCGCATCTACGCCCCCTTCTTCATCTCCGACATCGTCCCCGTGCCTACCTGCGGTAACAGAAGAGCAGCCTGAGCCCGAAACTGAGTCCATACCTTCGATCACCTTGGCGTCCACTTTCGCGCTCACGCCCCCGTCTTCGTCCACATTCCTGCCTTCCCCCACGCAATCGGTAATCGTCGATCGGCCCGAGTCTGAGCCCGCGTCAACGTCTGAGTTCTCGAAGTTTGGCCTATCCCCACGTGCGCTACAGCTCCCTCCTGACCAGACGCTTGCACCCCTCCTCTCGTCGTCAATCCTTTCGTCTTTGCCTCCGCCAGAGATTTCGACGCTTGACTCCACGCTCGCCGCTCCGTCGCCTGATCAGCCATCGTCGTTGGGACCTCTCAGCCAGTTGTCTAGGCCTTGCGAACTTGTGTCGTCTACTCCCGTCTCTGCTGCCGACGTCGTCACGCTAAGTCACCCTGAGTTATCTTTGTCGTCGCCAGGCGAACCCGTTCCCTTCCTTCCCGCGTCACTCGAAGCACCGCCAATCGCGCCCATTTCGCCCAACTCGTCACTGCCACAACAACCTCCCAGAATCAAGACGTTCAATTCGGATTCCTCCCTTCTCGAAGTCACACCCCTCGCCTCGTCGGTCCCTCAACAATCGCAAGAACTTTTGCTGGCTTATGAAGTCTCGTTGATCAAGCCGCCGGCGCTCGCGCCTCGTCCCAGTGCTTCTGCTCGTTTCAACTTCGCGCTCAGTCTCATCACCTTTGCAGCCCTTGTTTCGACATTCTTCAACGTCTCGGCAGCTCTTCTCACCCACACGCGCAAGTTCCGGGGCAAGCAAGACATCATTCGGATCAACACCCTCAAATGCTCAAGTCGCAACAACTTCGCGCAGCAACTCCGGCTCGGACAGTACACGCCCCGCGCCCCACGCCTCGTATTCGACCCCGGAGGAGTCTTCAAGTTCAAGCGTTCAAGTTCAAGACTACCCTCGGCACACGAAGACGTTCGCAAGCGCATGCCGAAGACACGCAACGGCTTCATCACGCACGTCGCCATCCCCGTTCCCGTTCCAATCGACAACCTCGTATTTGACCCCGGAGGCCAGTCTTCAAGTTCAACTGTTCAAGCGTTCAAGTTTCAAGACTACCTTCGGCACGCGAAGACATTCGACAGCGCAAGACGATCACACGCAGCGGCTGCACCACGACCAACACCAACCTTCCCATTCCCGTTCCAACTCTCGACGATCTCATTGTTATCGACCCCGGAGGTGTACGTAGGTTTCAGGACAGCGAGGTTTGACAAAGAAGACGCGCGGTGATTTTTTCTTTACGCATGACGCTACCCTTCCCACAATCCCTTTAGCTCGCGTTCTCTTACTTTTTGACCTCGAAACCTGATTTATTTATTTTTTCCTTAGATGTAGCTTGACCGGGGACGGTCAAGATTTTGACCCCCCAGGAGGTGTAAGGCCGGCCTTCGGGCTGAGTCCGAAACCTCATCATTTTCGTATCTCGATCGCCTCGGCCACGCGGCCTTTGTCCGTGTTCTGTTCCCCTTTTACCTTAGCATTAGCTACAGGTATCTTTTGTATATAATCTTTTACTCTGTGCTGAATATACTCAGCGCTCGGTCGCCCCCTTTTCCTCTCTCTTAGTTAGAGTCTTAGTGTGAATATCCTGGAAGTTAGGCCCAAATGCAGGCACTCGAAGGACATTCTCGCTATCTCTTATTCTTCCCCTCTTTGGCTGCTTTCCTCTAAACTCTTCCTCCACCCTCTGCCCACGTTTACTCACGCACGCGCTTTCGAGCACGTTCAGCGTTCCTCTCCAAATTTTCGTCCCGCCGTCGCCAAAGCTTCCAGCCTCATGACTTGGAGCGCCTGGATCCAGGTCGGGACTGGTACGCAGGGAGGTGGAGCGCGCGGGGGGCAGGAAGGAAGCAATGCTATGAGCATCACCAGAGTGGGGGCGGGAGGGATTGCGAAGTACGTGCGGTGCACCTTCAGTCAGCCCCCAGCAAGTCTTCTCGAAGCATGCCTATTGGAGGCGTGGCCGTGGCACTTGGGGCGCAGGTGCGGGAAGAACGCGAGGTGAGGAGGGAGCGATGCCGGGGAAGTATCACCCGAGCCACCAATGGGCTACCTGCTGGAGCCCCACATTGTAAGCGTGTTTGCCCAATTCGAATGCAATGACGCACCACTATTGCGCGCTGCATGCCTTCCCATGCTGCCGCCCTGGACAATGCGCGTGCCTACGCGAGCCTGATTCCTGAGGCGCTGTGCCGTTGTGCTGGTTGGGGACACTCGAGGCGTGTAGCTCGCTTGGCTGGAGTGGCATCGTTTGTGACGCGCCAACGGAAAGTGTCTAGGGCGAGGCGAGCAGGCGGTGGCGGCGCGGTGGCGTGATTGATGCAGTCGGTGTCGGGAGGGAAGGTGTCCAGGGCGAGGGTGTCAGGACGCTGTGGCGCAGTCAGAAGTCAGGTGTCGGGTGTTGGGAGGGAAGGTCCGAAAATGTGTGGACAGAAACTTGTATTTGTTATCGTTTGTCAGGAATTATCATATAAACTATTTCTGTTATCGCGTCAGTTTTCTTTTCGGTCGGAGATTTAATAAAAGTTCTCACGACTGTTTGAGGGACTGCGAAATTACAAAGACTAGACGTGACTGCATAAGTCACATGTCTCGTGGGATATGATTGAGTCATCCCATATACTATATACGGTGTCTGTCCCTTATGGACTGATTTGGACTGGACCGGACTTGTATGGACCGCTTTTGTTTATCTTTATTGTCAGAGTCATATATGGCTCTTATTGTTCTTTATTGTTAAGACACCGGTATTGTCTGCTTTAGGCAGCTATTGTTCTCAGCCCTCCAATGGCATTTCTCCCTCTGGCGCACAGACCATCTGTATTGTGTTTGGATCACCTGTGCGCACAGACCATTATTAGCTAAGCGTCCTGTATATAAGGACTGCTGTTTACGCCTCTACACTTCAGAGTTCCCTTCACCTCTGAAGTGTAAGTTCCTTTTCTCTTTACTTCTCTTATTACCTTTACTCATAGACTGTCTCTAGTAACTTGTCTATTAGGTATGCAGTTGTAATAGAGTTCCCTTCACCTCTGAAGTTAACTTGTCTATTAGCCCCTTGCTTTTACTCGCTCTGTTAGTTCTGCGCTCAAGGCCATCAGCAATCCCTGGGTTGCGCAAAAAATCCTTGTAGAGACTTGGTAGAGACTGTAGAGACTGTAGCAACTGTAGATGGTTGTAGACTTTTGTAGTAGGCTGGTAGAGACTGGGTAGTAAACTGGTAGAGACTGTAGATGTTTGTAGACACCATAGTTGCTGGTAGTAGATGGTAGAGACTTGGTAGCATTGTAGCAAACCCTGGAATTTAAGCTACCAGATCAGCAATCCTTGGACCTCTACTATAGTTCTACAGTAGTTCTACAGTAGTGCTCATAGAGCCATAGTGACCCATAGGTGGTAGTAGCAACGTTTATGTTCTATGTAGTACTACTGTTGCGTTACTTCCTAACGCAGGCCTGACTTAGGCGACGTGTACGGCGAGCACAACGGTGAGCGACTTAACAGGGGATGAGGTACACTGCCGATTGAGGGCACGTGACCGGGCGAGGCACCAGGGCTAGTCCCACTGGGCGGAATGTGCGCAAGGCAACTTGCCCTAGGAGGGACAAGCGCACTAGAAGGTAGACGAGAACGAGGGATGAGAGAATAATGAGTCAAGGGTGTTGGTATTACAAGAAGACCAAGATACCGTACAAGCTAGGTAACCTGAGTCTTATATACACGCAGGCAGTATTTGTACACAGCAAACAAATGGTGCGATCCTAGGACAGGGATCCTAGGGAGCTCACATGGGGTTATAACAGAGGAATCCCGCGGCGTCGGAACACCGAAATACAGGGTGCAAGATGGGAGTCAAAGCGAGACAGGAGGCGCGCGGCGGCGCGTGACGAAATGGAAAGATGAAAGATAACACACAGGAGATAGAGTCCCAGCACCGAACGCAACATCACCCTCTCTTTAGGAGCGACGCCCACGGAGCAGCTCGTCCACGCGCCCTTGCCCACAAGCCTCAATGCGCCACTTGGTGTCGGCCATCTCGAGGCGACGGGCGCTGCCCAGCTTGACCGCAGCTGCCTGTCCCCAGGCTTCCTGCAACGCAGCCATGCGATCCTCGAGGCGCTGCACCTCATTGCACGCTGTCCTATAGCGGTGCAACTCGGCACGGAGCGTAGGGTCGCGCTCGTCCTTGACAGCGCGATCGACGTAGTCGCGGTCATCGGATGTGGGGTGGAAGAGGATCATGTCCTCGGGAGCGTATACCGGCCGCGCAACAAAGCGGTAGCGCGGCGCCGCGTAAAGGGGGCGTGTGAAGACCTTGTCCGAGTCGTCGAATACTCCACTCACCAGTGGATCGGGGCCCATGATAACATTGACGAACTCGACCTCCCTGGTCTCCGCTCGCGGTTTCAATTCCCCCTCATCATCTACCCTGTACCCACTGATAATCTCCCCCTCCTGGCTGGCGTCGCTAACCATGGTGACCTTGAAGGGGATGTAGTTGGCCCCCTTGTTCGGGTAAAACCCAGGTGGGATGTAGGAGGAGGAATGCAGGGCCTGCGACTGGTGGAGGCGCGGCCCATGCATGGAGTAAGTCCTCTTGTAGAGGGGATGTCCCTCCGTGTCAACGGTGTAGGGTGTTTCGCGGGGGTCGTCAGTATCCTTGGTGGTGCGAATGGAGGGATGCTCAGCTGGGAAGAGCCACTTATCCTCGTCCTCCGACTCTACATCTCCCGTCGCACCATGGCTCGGCGGAGTTGTAGCAGCGCCATCCTCTGCTGGGCCATGTTCAACTGCTCCCTGCGCCACTCGCGGACCAGTGCCCTCCATGACTGCTTGGGGCCCAGGTCGCAGTCGTATCGGGAGAGGTCGACCCGCACCATGCCGTACCGGGTGTCGAACGCCTTGATGCGCGGTCGCGCCACTGAGTAGGGCACGCTCCTCTTCCTGACTGATCCCTGCAGGGGCGACAGGTTGCGCACCGGGAGAGTCAGCGATGGCAACGGTGGGGTCGGGAAAGGCGTGGAGGACGGCGACGGCATCTTCCCTGGTGATGGGCATCCCAGTGATTTGGAGGGACTCGCCGATGAGGTCGATGGTACGCTGAGAGGGGAGAGACATGTGGGGAAAAGCGGAGAAGACAGTGTGAGAGGATGTAGCAAAAGTTGCTGCCGGACTCATCCCCTCGTGGGCCTGGTTTATATGGGACTCCTGTGCGGGGTTTACTCGTTTGAAGTCCCGAACGGCATCATCAGCCGAGACATCCTTTTGGTCAACCCACTGGTTTTCTGAGTCGGGGTAGCCCCTCCATTTGACAAGGTACTGCAATTTTCGCTGTCGGCCGAATCTTCGGGAGTCCAGAATCTTCTCGACCTCGTACTCCTCTTCCCCATCAATCAGTTCCAGTGGCGGGCGCTGATAGTTGGGGCCATGCGTCGTGGTCTCATGGTACCGCGTGAGAAGATCTGTGTGGAACACGGGGTGGATGCTCCACTGCGTGGGAAGTTTGAGACGGTAGTTGACAGGAGACATCACCTGGATGATCTTAAACGGGCCGTGTCGTTTGGGCGCAAGCTTGGCGGTGGGCTGATTGGTTCAAAGGTGGCGTCCCTCCAGCCACACGAGGTCTCCCAGGGTGTACCAGGGCGTATCCTTGTGTTTCACCCATGACTGCTGCGCTTTGATGAGAAGATCTTTTGCCCTTTGTCGTGCTTATTTGAACTGTTTGACCTGCAATGCCACCTGTGGGATGGGCAAGGGCCTATCGGTCCAATCAGCGCGGGGGTTGTATCCCATCAGCAGATCAAAAGGGGACTTCCTTGTGGTCTCGTGGGGCCAGTTGTTATGCGTGAATTCCGCCATGGGCAGATAAGAGACCCAGTCGTCCTGTCGTTCATTGACCCAGAAGCGTAGGTATTGTTCCAGCCACTGATTGGTACGCTCGGACTGCCCATCCGTCCTTGGGTGATAGGCAGTGGATATGTTTTGCGATATGCCTAGGATTTTGCAAAGCTCCCTCGTGAATTTCGACGCGAAGCGAGGGTCCCTGTCACTGATTATTTTGGAGGGGAGCCCAAAGCGCGGGAAGGTGTGCTTAGCGTAAAGGGCCGCCGTTTGCTCGGCTGTGATTTCTTCGCAGCAGGGGATGAACACCGCTGCCTTCGTACAATCATGGTCTGTGATAGTGAGGATAGAGTTGCACCCTTGTGATGGGGGAAGTTCGGTGATGAAATCGAGGGCGATGGTCTCAAATGGCATCGCCTCGGGCTCTGGGTAGATGGGAGAAAGAGCGGCCTTGGTGGGGCGATTGTTGGCCTTGTGTCGTTGGCATTCCGCGCATCCCTTGACGTAGTCAAGGACGTCCTTGAGTAGGTTGGGCCACCAGTACGCGCGCTGCACCAGCTGCGCGGTTTTGTTGATGCCTGGGTGTCCGTAAACCGGTGATGCGTGGTGGGCATTAATGATACTCCTCTTATCGTAGAGTCCGCCTGTTACAACGCGTCGTCTGTCCTTGTACCACGTCCCCTCGATCTTCTTCAGCTGGTGGGCATCGACCCAGGGGCGTAACTTCTCTTCATTCTGCTGGTAAATGGGGTCTGCGGGTTCCATGTCTGCCGGTAAGATGACCTGGGTCGTTGATTCTCCCTCTTCCTGTCGCGTGGCGCGTATGAACAACTGGGCGGGGAGGACAGTGACACCTTTGTTGTCTCCTTCTCCTTGATCGTAGTCGGGCCGCCGGGAGAGTGCGTCGGCTCACCCGTTGGCGGTCCCTTTAATATGGTGGATCTCTATGTCATACTCGGAAAGTTCAAGGACTTCCCTGGCTACCTGGCGGCTTATCTTTTGTGGGGAACGCCAGTATTGCAGGTTCATGTGGTCCGAGTAGACTTTGATCTTGTGTGGGGATCCCGCCAGCTGTGCTCGCCAGTTCCGAAGGGCCTTAACGATGGCGAGTAGTTCCAAGTCGTATATGTCATAGTTGCGCTCTGCATCGTTGAGTGTCGCCGAATAGTATCCTATGGGGTGCTTCTTTCCGTCGTCTTTGTGCTGGAGTAGTACAGCACCCACCGCGTAACCTGAGGCGTCCACTTCCAGCTCGAACTGCTGTTGCAAGTCCGGGTGGGCGAGCACGGGTTCCGAGGTCACTAAGTCCTTGAGCTTGTTGAAGGCGCAGTCCTCCTCTTCGGTCCATCGCCAGTCCGTGTCCTTGCGTGTGAGTCGGTTCAGGGGCCATGCATGTGAGGCGAAGCCGCGGATAAAGAGGCGGTAAAAGTTGCAGAAGCCCAAAAAGGACCGGACCATTCTAACTGTCGTAGGCGTGGGCCAGTTGCGGATACCGGCAACTTTTGCTGGGTCCATGCGCGTCACCCCCTTTCCAAGGATGACCCCCAGGTAATCCATGGAATTGACATGGAAGAGGCATTTCTCCGGTTTGAGGAATAAGTCGTTGTCCAGAAGGATCTGGAGTATGTCACGTACCGCCGCCATATGGCCAGCCAAACCGTTCCATGATGCAATGCCGATGTTGTCCATGTACACCCGTATTGTTGTGCCCAGCGGTTCGTGCTTGCGAATGGCGGGCTTGCAGATGTCGTCCATCATGGCCTGGAACATTGCTGGAGAGTTGGTCATTCCGAAGTACATGACCACCGGTTCGAAGTGCCCGTAACGTGTTTTGAATGCAGCCTTGCCTTCGTCACCCTCCTTGATGCGCACATTGGTGTACCCCCACTGTATGTCGAGTTTGGTATAGATCTCAGCGTTGCTCAGGTCCGCGATGAGAGTGGGGATGAGCGGAAGGGGGTATGGGTTGCGCACCGTGATCGCATTGATCTTCCGGTAGTCTTGGACGGGCCATAGCTTCCCGTCCTTCTTTTTGATGAAGAAAAAGGACGAGGCGTAGGGCGATTTTGACGGGCGTATGTACCCCTTCCGCTGCTGCTCCACCAGGAAGGCTTGGAGTTCTTTGTCTTCCTCCTGTGACATGGGGTATACCTTGCAGTCGATCGCATCAGGAGCCCCTGGTTTGAATTCGATAGCGTGATCCCAGGGGCAAGATGGGGGGAATCGATGTGATTCTTCTTCGCTGAATACCTTCGCGAAGTCTGCGTACTCCTCGGGAACCTGCACCTCCTGTTGGTACTGGCGGGCTTCGATCGCGAGTTCCGTGGCCGTGGTGCGAAGGTGCAGGGTGTCTTCATCCTCATCGCACCATTGACCGTACAGCTCCTCCACTATGGTTCATTTGGCCATTTCGTCTAACGGAGTGTCCTCTGTGGGGGCGCATGCGATAGCCAGGTTCGCTGATGTGGTGGTGGGGTTGACTGACCGGAGTATGATTGGGAGCATGTCCTCTTCGATGGTTGCGGTAGCCCAGTGGATGCGAGGCTCGTACGTGGCAAGCCAAGGGTACCCCATTACAAGTTCTTCTTGTCCGATGTCGGTTACGAGAAACCGCATCTCCTTTGTAACATCCTTGGTTTGCACCTGTAGGTCGACATAGTGTGTGATCAACCCGGCTTGATTTTCGGTGTTATCAATGTTGAATATTCGCTTTGCGCGATCTAGGGGTCGAGTCCCCAATCCCATGCGCTTTACGAACTGTGGTTTGATGAAGTTGTCGGTGGCCCCCGAATCCACCAGTGCTTTAATATCGGCCCTTGAGTAACTCGTGCGTACGGAGACTGGAATGCGCATAGAACGGAATCGCGTAGTCACTATTACACTGTTACAATTGATATCCCTCACCCAGGCCGATGGGTTCAGGCGTCCGGAAAATCCCCCTTTTGCCACAATTCTTTAAAGACGGCGTCTTTGACTTCTTCGTCGGCCTCCCTGAGCCCCCTCAGCCAACCGTCGGCTTGTTCTTGGACGCTTTGCTGCACGGTTGACGCACCGCCTAGCGGATCTTCGGTGTCTGCCGCGCGACTATTGCTTGGTCGCGAGGGAGGGAATCCCCTCGTCGTGTTTTGCTGACGAGAGGCCCAAGCCTGCTGTGGGCAATAGTGATTTGCCGGCTAGGGCCTGAGGCCGGAAGCCGGGCCAGGCCGGGCCAAGAAAAGCCGGGCCAGGCCAGGCCAAAGTGGGGGCCTGAAGAGGCTTTTGGCCTGGCCTGACGTTTTGAAAAGCCCGAGCCAGTGGCCCAGGCCCCGGCTTGTACAGAACAAAATCCATGTGTTGCGTACTAGTAGTACTCGTAGTAAAGTACAACAGATAAAAAAAGTACTCTACTAGTAACTATAGGAATCTTGATAGGAATGCCCTGCCGCCGCCACTGTTCCTGCCTGCGCCACCATGTCACCGCTGCCGCCGTCGACCTTGCTCCCCTCGAGTCATCGAGTCGTCATCAGTGTCGTCGGTGTCGTTAGTGGACGTGTTGTCGGTGTTGGTGTCCTGGTCCTCGCTGCCGTCATCTTTGTCGTCAATGCTGTAGTCATTATCGGCAGTGGGGCTTGCACGCCGCATGCGCACTGCAAGGGGTGACCTCGCGGCGGGGCATACACGAGGCAGGTGGGTCTGCGTTGTGTCGGGGTGTCGTTGCGGTGGGTGGGCAGGTTCTTACGCGCTATGTTTTGATGGCGCCACGGCGGGGCTTGCAGGGAGCGGGTTGCGTCGTGGTGGGTCTTGCGCATCGCGTTGGGGGTGGCGTCGGGGCAGGTTGGTGTCGTGGTGGGTGTTGCGTCATGCTGGCGTGGCCGTCAGTGCGAGTCTTGTGACGGGGTGGTAGTGTGGTGGACTGGCGAAGGGTGGAGGCGGGGCCGACGTGTAGCGAAGCGGCAATGGTGGGAACCTGCGAGGCTTAAAGAGTGCGCGGGATGCGTTTGTTGCATGTACTGGAGGCGGGGTGCGAGTCAGTGAGAAACGATATGAAACAAAAAAAAAACGAAAAAGAACTTATCTTGATGCACTGGGCCGAAGCCCACTGACAGCTCGTCGCCAGTCACACGTTCGTGACCACCGTGGTCGCGGGCCTCGTATCGTCGGTGTTGTCGATGCAATGTCGATATCGATATCGTCGACATCGTCCTTGCTGCCATCGGTCCCCGCCGTTGCAGCAGTCCTCGTCGCGGAGGCCTATCGATGTCGTCCGGTCGTCGTCGGCGGTAGGGACTTGCACGCGTGTCAGCGGTGGCGGGGCCTTGCGTGGCTTTCGTGCGGCGGGGTGGTGGTGGTGGACTTGCGTGTGTCGAAGAATCGAGGGGGCGGCGGCGACGTGGCTCTGTGACATCAGTGAGAGAAACAATATAAAACGAAAAAGAAAAAAAAAACTCATCTTGGTGTACCGGGCAGAAGCCCAGCTGGTCATCGCGTCATCGAGTCATCAGCCGCGTGTTTGTTACAGTGACCATCGTGGTTGCGATGATCGCGGCGCGGGCCCCACGCAGTCACAGTTATTTGCGCGTAAGGACGTAGGTCGCAAAATTATAATGGAGGCAATTGAGCCACCAGACCTTGCACCCGATTACCAACCGCGGTTGGTAGCCAGTGGCACGTCTTCCCACGCCACATATTAAGCCCCGACTTTTTTTTATCAAAGTCGATTCAAACGTGTGTTTTACAGCGACGCGTACTAACATCAGTTTCAGGTCTTCGCACTGCCGCTTCACACTCACGACCATGGCCGTCCACTGGCCTCTGATGCCGCCACCACAGTGACCGTCATGTTGCTCAGACGAGTCGGAGTCGGATCAGCCGTAAGTCTTGAACCCACTCACCTGCAGCTCCTTTCACTGACCGTTCTTCCTTAGCGCCATTGCCAATGCCACCACCGGCCCCAAGCCGCCACCACCACCACATGGGGCCAATCCGAGCCCTGCGCAACAACGCGGCCGCGGCGGGGTGTGCTAATGCACAAGCTCCAAGCAGCAACAAGTGCGACGAGGGCGATGGCAAGGCGACACGGCGACCGCAGCAGCTTGGCGGCGACGACTGCGGTGACGACTGCGGCGACAACCGCGGTGACAACGACCAGGACCATGACGAGGCGACCCCAACAACAGCAGCAACGGCAGCTATGTGGCGATGACGACGACCCCGAACAACTTGGAAGCGACTGCAACGAGATCGGCGGCGGCAGCAGCTGGGTGGCAATGTCCGCAACCCTGATCTCAACGACCACGAAGCAACCCCGACCCCGACGACAGCAGCGGCGGTGGGCGGAAGGTGGATGGGCGGAAGGTGGCAGCGGACCAGCTATGGTGGCAGCAATGGTGGCTGCGAGGGCGGTAGGGACGGCGATGGCAATGCGATTACATGCCCTTCTCGAGTTCATTCGCAGTCTGTGTACTTTCTTAGTGTATATTTCAATAAACCATTGTTTTAATACTTGTACTGAAAAGCCCTGGCTTAAGCCAAAGCCAGGCCGGGCCAAGCCCAAGCCAACCTCTGGGGCCCGGCCCATAATTTTGTGAAGCCCAGGCCCTCTCAAGCCAGGCCAAAGCCGGGGCTTTTAGGCCAAGCCCGAGCCGGCAAATCACTATTCTTGGGGCTGCAGAAGTGGGACAACGGAACACACAGCTTCCATGGATCTGGAGCTTTGGCTTCTCTAACATGGAAGGTGAAGGATGGTTTGACAAATGTAAGTAACTACTTGATTATTACACAAGACCCATGCTCATTTAGTGAATAGTCAATCGTGTGCATTGGCTCCGTGCAAAAGCACAACTTGAACGATGGAAAGAGGAAGATAAAGCAATCAAGAATGAAGCATTGTGGGTCCCAACTTACTTCCATGCAAAGGCAACCTGCTGGAAAGCATGGATGGATGCAGCAAGAGAGGTTAAACTTGATGGGCATAGTGCATATGCATCATGCCAGGCACATTCATGGGAGGAGATGTGTAGGAGTTCGATGAAGGCTCTAGTTCCAATAACTTCGAATACTAGTGCTTCCAAGGATCAATAGATTAGATTTATCTAGATGTGTCCTATTTGAAAGGACATTTATATGTGACCATTTGAAGAAGATATCCACAGCACAGCAACACACGACTATGATGCTAGAAAATCTGAAACAACATCAGATGGAATACATTATTCCAAGTCTCAGATGGGGGTCAGAGTCACTTGTTCAATATAGTATCTAGGACATTGAGCAAGGTGACCAGTCCAAGACTGTATATGGGACTGTCCTATCCGATAGACGAAAGGATTCTGTAGACTTCATCTTCCCAAGATAGTATCTTGTCCTCTGATCAAAGTCACCCATCCGAGATAATATCTCAGACTCTAATCAGAGTCATCTGTCCGAGATACTATCTCGGCCACTGGCAAACATCATTTGTCCGAGAAAATATCTCGGACTCTGATCAAAGTCATCTATCCGAGATAATATCTTGGACAGTGGCAAACATCATCTTTCCGAGATAGTATCTCGGACACTGGTAAACATCATTTGTCCAAGATAATATTTCGGACACTGGTAAAAGATCATCTGTCCGAGATAATATCTCGGACTCTGATAATAGTCATCTGTCCGAGATAATATCTTGGACTCTGATAACAGTCATCTGTCCGAGATAATATCTTGGACTCTAATAACAGTCATCTGTCCGAGATAATATCTCGGACAGTGGCAAACATTATCTTTCCAAGATAGTATCTCAGACAGTGGCAAACATCATCTTTCCGAGATAGTATCTCAGACACTGGTAAACATCATTTGTCCAAGATAATATTTTGGACTCTGATAATAGTCATCTGTCCGAGATAATATCTCGGACTCTGATAACAGTCATCTGTCCGAGATAATATCTCGGACTCTGATAACAGTCATCTGTCCAAGATAATATCTCGGACTCTGATAATAGTCATCTGTCCAAGATAATATCTCGGACTCTGATAATAGTCATCTGTCTGAGATAATATCTCGGACTCTAATAACAGTCATCTGTCCGAGATAATATCTCGGACAGTGGCAAACATCATCTTTCCGAGATAGTATCTTGGACACTGGTTAACATCATTTGTCCGAGATAATATTTCGGACACTGGTAAAAAATCATCTGTCCGAGATAATATCTCGGACTCTGATAATAGTCATCTGTCTGAGATAATATCTCAGACTCTAATAACAGTCATCTGTCCAAGATAATATCTCGGACAGTGGCAAACATCATCTTTCCGAGATAGTATCTCGGACACTGGTAAACATCATTTGTCCGAGAAAATATTTCGGACACTGATAACAAATCATCTATCCGAGATAATATCTTGGACTCTGATAATGGTCATCTGTCTGAGATGATATCTCGGACTCTGATTAAATTCACAACTCCAAGGTAGTATCTTGATCTGTCAGAGTTCATTCAAATAGGCTTCTACCATCAGACCAAGTACGGAGCTATTCTCTCTTTTTGTCACTCTGAACCAACATCGGTTGGCCCATGACTCTCGGAAGAATTCTTCCGTGTCAGCCGACGTCGGCTGGCCCATGACATATGTAAGACTCTCACCGTCAGTCAGCCCATGAGTGATGGAAATCATGCCGGATCATTGGCTGCGGATGTAGTGTGCTCGGGTGAGATTACCATTGATGTGCATGACGAAAGGGTAGGCGCGTCTGGCTTTCACGTGGTTTAAATACCAATCTGGTCCGGGGTGTGTCTGTAGCAATGGCGTCCGTTGGGTGGTGTCGGTTACAATGGTAGCATCTGCGAAGGGGAGTGCGTGGTGGTCGACGTCGGTCGTGTCGCTTTCGAGAGGGTCGTACAGTGGTGGTGGCAAGTCGGGTGTGGTGAAGATAGGTGGGAAGAGGACTTCTCTGAGCATGGGTGGTGGTGCGGCTTCGTGATTTCCTTGGCGGATATGGATCCAGAGATCGGCATAGATTGCGGCTTCAGTGGCGGCAGCGTACATCTGAGGGAAGAGTTCTGAGGACATGTTGCAAAGGAGAAGGAGTAGGAGTGTGTTGGTAGTTGTGTCCTTCATGTCTTCCCCCTTTTATCCCTTGTCAATCGTGAGGTATGGAATTGTTTGAGGAGTTCTTCCGCATGCATATTTTGACTGTCGACCCACTCGTTTTCTGACATGGGAAATCCCTTCCACTTGATCAGGTATTGCAAGTTACGCCCTCTTCCTTTTCTTCTCACATCTAGGATAGCTTCTACTTCTTGTTCTTCATGTCCTTCCATGAGGTCTGGTGTAGTGTTTCGGCAGCCCGTATAGCCGGGCCGAGCCGGAGCCGAGCTGCGAGACGCCGGCCCGGTTTGATTCCCGGACTGAGCTTAGCTTAGGCGTTGCTCTTACCGAGCCGCGCTGAGCTAAGCTGGTCGAAACGCCGGCTCAATAGTGGCTCCAGCTCGAAGCTGGCTCGAGCTGGCTATTTTCTGTGGTCTCGACAATTCTGTCATAACGCGGGACTCAGCCTGAATTCTTAGGCAGCTATATTTTTTATCACACTACTCAGCAGTTTCGATCGTTTCGATCCAGTACTCAAGCGTATTATTTTTCTCATTGTCTGTATATACTGTTCTAGGCTATTACATTGTATAAATACCGTGGCGAAGTAAACTTGGGTAGAGTGGGAGTAAGTAGAGGGGAAAATGTGCTGCTCGATGATCGTCCGTGCGTGGGGTGTGGCCCGGAGAGGAGGGCGGAGCCAATGAGGCCAGCGACGTGGTGACAATAACAAACATGATCTGCAATTTTCGAGGGTGAGAAGCACAAGGGAAAGAGAGCGTGGCACGACGTGGCACGACGAGCGAAGTCGGGCGTTCTCGTCTCAAGTTCGCGGAAGCTAGGATGGGGCCAGTCAGCATTCCAAATCGGAAACGGTAGGTGGACATACGGTGATCGAGGGGTACGAGCTCAACAACGACGAAGTGGCAGTCAATAAACACGACGCGGTCTCTCTCAATAAAACCACAGTCGTTGAAGTTCCAACCAAGGGCGACGGTCTTCTCGTGAAAAGAGTGGAAGGGCTGTTGAACGCCGTCCGTGACATCGACCAGGACGGATAGGTGATCCTCGGTGGGAACGAGGCCAAGTATCTGTATACACGTGGACGTTAGTTATACGAGCAAGCGAAGAGTACGATTCGTGATACATATGCGAATAGAACCCTGGGGGAAAGATATTCTTTCCCCCAGTGCACAGGGAGGTCGCACTGAGAGACAACCAAAAAAAAAGGCTCACCATGTGAACGCCATCCATGACATCGGCCGGGACGGATAGGTGATCTTCGGTGGGAACGAGGCCACGTATCTGTATACACGTGGATGTTAGTTATACGAGCAAGCGAAGAGTATGATTCGTGATACATATGCGGATAGAACCCTGCACACTGGGGGAAAGATATTCTTTCCCCCAGTGCACAGGGAGGTCGCACTGAGAGACAACAACAAAAAAAGACTCACCATGTGAACGCCGTCCATGACATCGGCCAGGACGGATAGGTGATCTTCGGTGGGAACGAGGCCACGTATCTGTATACACGTGGACGTTAGTTATACGAGCAAGCGAAGAGTATGATTCGTGGTACATATGCGGATAGAACCCTGCACACTGGGGGAAAGATATTCTTTCCCCCAGTGCACAGGGAGGTCGCACTGAGAGGCAACAACAAAAAAAGACTCACCATGTGATCGCCATCCAACTCCTTGATGACAGAAGCAAAGCTGCAGCTGATGAACTTCCGGCGCATCGCCGGTGGTCTGTCCCGACCTGAAGTGGTTGTAAGAAGATGCGAAATGTGTCTGGATGAGTATTTCGAGTGTGCCCTTTTCTGGAGAAGATGAGGGTATTTACGAAAGAGAGTTGTAGGAACGTGAGGTGTGAGTATGAGACTATGAGTATATGTGTGCGCACCAATTGGGGGAGAGGAGGGGTCGAACGAAGAGAGCCTCTTTCGTTGAAGTCGCATGAAAAGTTGAGAGGCGACTCGTGTTGTACTCATGGTCAGTTATGTAAACGCGAAAAGGTCGGGGAGTAAATGGCCTGTGGACGTAAAGAAGTGGAACCTGCAGCACGCACGAAAGATGAGCGCTGAGTGCTGAGCTTGCAAAGCAAAAGCACGCATTGCTCACATTACAAAAACCAGCCAAGTGCGACTACTCACAACCGAAGGGTATTTCTAAGAGTGCATTACACGCAACGACAATGATAACATTGGTCAGACAAAAACACGACTACAGAGCGTAGGCCTGACACCAGACTACAACAGAAATAGTCTACACCAATACTACACACCGAATGAAGTACCGCCATATCGGTATCTATTTCCTAGGTGTTCTTGCGAGAGTGGGCGGGTGAAATATCTTACCGTCTGACGGTAGAATCTTCGTGCGAGTTGAGGAGCGAAGACTAAATGGCTGTAGTCAGTACTGGTTACGCGTTATTAATGTTTGCTTACACTCGATCACTGAAAACGGGAGTACAGTCTATGACGGGGAAGCGAGTGGGCGAGGGTAGCGCTTTGCCGGGGTGGTCAGTCCCACCCCCCGAGCACTGCGAGAGAATAGAATGAAGGTATTGATAGTCTGGTTGCGTGTCGAAGTCAAGTGAACTGACATAGGCGACGAATTTGCGGAAGGGAGTGGGTAGGCCTTCGCACAGCTCTTCTGCCGTGACTGACTTTTTTTTCTGGAGGACTGCCTTCCGATCACAGGAGGCAGAAATTGTTGTCCAAGGTAAGTCACCGCGTGCCGAACAAATAATTGTATAGGCGAGAGACTCCAGGTCATCTCGACGTGATTGGGCATGGCCTTGCTGGCCATTTACGGACGTGAACGGAAGAGTGCCGACTACCGATTGATCTGGGGAGTATGGGATGTGTAAACACGTTGCGGGATTGCGGAATTGCCGTGCCAAACCGAAGTCGATGAGGAAGACAGTAGGATGAAGATCGTCAGCTCGGACCATGAAATTTCCGGGCTTGATGTCACAATGGATGTAGTGCTGGGTATGTAGTGACACGACTGCCGAGAGCTGGACATGCAAGAGTAAGTAAGTTCAGCGGATCATTTTTGGTGTGCACGTTGAATACAACAAACACACCATTTGGGGGGCGTATAAGAATATATTGCCGTGGTCGACCTGTTGTTTGCTCACCAAATCACCCAGCGAGGTTCCAAGATACTCCAGGACGATAACTTTGCGTGTGCCTTCCTTCCCATACCAGTGTACCGGAGAGATACCCGTGCAGCCAGTAAGTGCTGTATACACGTTATATTCGTGACTAAGCCTCGACAGTGAGTGGTCTGCGGGCCCTATCTTCAGAGCAATTTCAGCTCCTGTCTTGATATCCTTCCCCAGATAGACGCTCCCTACGGAGGTCAGAATAGTGTGTCAAACTTGAGTCAGGGTTGGGCCCACCAGAACCGCCGGAACCAAGCAACTTTCCAACTCTGAACCGGCCACCGACACGTACAAAATCTAGCTGGGGAACTCGTTTCTCACGAATTTGTCGCGGTTTTCGAGTGCGCATGGTCATCAACATCGAGTGCGAAAACAAAGGGGTAAGGGAATCAGGTACACATTCACATCAAGAACAAGGGCATCAACAACTCCGATGTCAACTCCGATGGGTAGAATATTCTGTACTGTCCAACTGTATTCGTTCCGCCGAGGTTCCGAGGAGTTAAGTAGATACATAGCTAATCCTCATCAAACGTACTAAATTCGTACAACATGTTATCCATTATAGCATCCGCGTCGCCCACAAAGAGAGAGCCGAGGGTATTGGAAGTGTTCTTCGACACCCCACTCATAGACGATTCTGACGCTGACCACCCGTTCGTGAAGTCGAGGGACTGTTTTCTGAGCGCGAATTTGAGCAGTTGGAGAGCCTCCATCAGAACTGGGCTGATCCGGTTTCGCTTCGCGGTGTCCGTCTCCTTTGCTGACGAGAACACACGTTCACAAGGAACGGACGTTGCTTGGATGGGGAGGTAGTCCATGGCCATTGCGAACAGCGTCGGGAACTCCGTCCTGTTGGCCTTCCAGAGAGTAAGTTAGTAGCAATGTTCAAAATATAAGAGACGCACCTCCCAGAACTGCAGGATGTCGGTCTTCTCGTAAGAGGTCCCAGCCAAAACATATTTCCGGAATTCGGCATCCACGGTGGACGCTTGAAATGAAGTCGTCTTGTTGTAAACGGAGTTTTCGACTTTGAAGCGTGTTGAGGACGGTTCATCTGTAGCGACTGGTGCAGGTTGCGCAGGGAGCGTTGCGGTTGCATCCGCCGATAGCCTCTGGTCACGGTACCGGTGCATCTGCAGTGGGTTGACGGGTTGAGATAGCAGAGTATATAATTTGTACTTACGAGTTTCAAAATGGTAGCCCTTGCGCGTTGGATATACTTATCCTCCCACTGACTTTCGATCCACGATAAGCGCATGGAGGGATTGAGGACTGGAGTAAATGTTAAGGTCAGCGTCGGGAGGGGTAATAGTTGATTGGTGACTCGACTCACACATGGCGACGACGTAAGCTTCCGTATCGTCCATTCGAATATAATATTTCGTTGCCCATTCCAGACCGATTTCAGTCCAGGCCCGGAGGATCTGATGTTGTTCGCCGATATTCTCCCATTCGGCCATGAGTTTCTCAAAACTCGAGATGGTGTGCGATAAGACCGGCATCGATTCATAGGACATGCTCTGTTGACATCTATGAGGGACCTTTTGGTACCGTGAGCGACGTCCTGAGCAAGCAGCTGGCTGACTTACCCGCAAAACAGTCTCCAATCCTTCCAGGATTTCCCAGTCCAAATCCGACAACGCAAAACGAGAGTGTTCAGTCAATTCAGTTGCAAAAAAACGGACGATAGCCTAGTTTTAAGACAGTTAATCTCTACTGGCCGAAGGTGAGACAAACGAACCGGTCGAAGAACCCTGAGACGATGGAGCATGTGATACACTGAATCCCATCTCGTTTTCACATCTCTCAGAAATTCCACCTCTGGGACGAGGACCGGTTCACGGGTGCCGTCGGGTTTCTTCTGGGTGAACCAACCACGCGCATTCCCCTCTTTGATGGTATTGCGAAATTCCAGTTTGCGATTGTCCGAAGAGCGCAGGAGACGAACGAGATTTCGAGCACGCTTTAAGGGGTTGCGCTTGATGCCCGCAAACCAAGCTTTGAGTCGGGCATTACCACTGTGGTCGAAGCGGTCAGGTAGTTCTAAGTCATCGACGTCACCATTGCCGTCGTCGGATTCGTCGTCGGAGTCATCGCCAGGGTCGTTGTGAGTTGAAGCGTATGCCGAACTAGGACCAGAGACAGATGCTATGATACGAACGGCGCAGAGATTAACGATATGAGCGTAACATCGGACGCGATTATTTAGATGATGGAAGTCAATTTTTACGGCTGCCTCCGCGCTGCGTTCGGCGAGCTGAGTTTGCAGGTGCTTCATGGCCACGGCGTTGCTTTCGGCGTTGTCGAGTGTGAAGTGGCCGATCTAAAAAATGGTTAGACATCTGATCAAATAGAAATAAAAGATTCCTTACATTGAGCGTAACGTCGGCCCGATCAAGGAGATAGCGAATGGTCCTTGCGATGTTGGCACCTGTGTGTTTGTTCTTGAGACGATGGAATCCGATTAGCCCAGCTTTAAGTGCCAAACGTCCAGTCGATTTGTCGAGGGCGATCCAATGGCAAGTCACCGCTAAGTATGACGCCAAATTTGCGTTTGACCAGATATCAGCAGTAAAACTAATCCGTCCGCAAGAACACTATTGGCTAAATGTTAGTTATAGGTAGGGAGAACATATCGGTCAAACTACAGCGAGTTGCGACTTCAAGTCTCCGAACGACCTCCGCCACTGATTGATGATGGCTTCTCTCATCTTATCGCGGCCAGGGATGTCCGCCTCAACGAGTGTCTCGCGAAGGACCATACATAGCTGCCGAAACTCGGGAGTTTCGACGACGCGGACCGACTGAAAGACGTGTGCATGGCATGTGAGAGCGTAGGTGGGAGGTGATCGAGACTCACCTGATCGCCCACAACGACGAAGCGAACAAGGTGCTCTAGGAACGCGGCCGGAGAGAACGGCGGAATTGCCTGGTTGCGTATACTACGGCCGTCCTTGTGAAGGGACGCACCGTCAGAATGGGTCGATAGTTTGTACTTCCAATTGTACTTGATAACCGCCGCGTCGTAGTCTTCATGGTGGTGGTTGATGAGGTGGCGGCGGAGGTTAGTGTTCCCAGTGTTTTTTGCGTAAAAATAGTTCGGCACGCTCCTGGAGACCTTCTGCTTGTCATCGCCATATGTCTCGCTGTCGGTTTATTAGGAGACGCTGTTGCGATCAGAGAGGCGGTACTCACACGCACAACTTGCAGGCTTTCTGCGCCTTCTCGCTGTCCTTGGTAGCTTTGATTTCGATAAAAAAGTGGGCGAGATCGAGGGCTTTGGAGGTTGGATTAGCGGCCGGTCGAGGGGGAGTGGGAGATAGCGCAGGTGCAAGAGAAGGGCTAGATGGGTCAGGACCGTCAGGTATATCATCCTCGTCTTCTACACCTTGCAAGCTGAATTCTTCGCCACTGGAGATCGGGTCGAGTTGGGTAGTGGCGGCCTAGTTTGATTAGTAAGTCTCAGGGTGTGGAGAGAGCTCGAGAACTCACCGGCCGGCTTCGAGTAATACGTTTAGTTGACCCGCGAGAACTGGCATTGGGTTGTTGATTACCCACAGCCTCAGGTGCGGCCGCCAACGACGGCTCAGTGGACGATGTTGCCTTGCTAGATGAGTGTCGCGCCATGAGTGAGGGTAGACAGGGAGAAAAAAGAGCGAGACGAGGACTTTAAATGTGAGAGGCTATCATTAGATCAGGCACACTTGCACGCTTCGTGAAGGGGGGTGAGTGCTGATAAATTACGCTCAGGAAGGGGGGTGCTGATGGAGGGGTGCTGGCAGATTACGTCTGCGCTTGTACGTCTTACAGTCGAGTTCTAGTCGAAGTCGCGTTAATTTTGAACTCCATAGGCACGCATGGGTCCAATCCGCGGGTCTGGGACTTACATTTCGCTTGCTACACATTCTAGTCGTGGTAGGTAGCTCTATAAGTCAGGACGGCTCGATTTTACCAAGCTTTTACAAGGCATATTCGCAAAACTTCTACGACTTATCATAGTGCTCTTCCTTCAATCTATCTGTGAGGTCACCTGCTTAGGCATTCGCTCAAACATTATTTTACAAGATGTCGATATATCCACTTAGAGCCAGGCATCATTCCCATACAATTATCCTCCCCAGCCAACTACTGTACGAGTGATGTAACAGGCACGTTGGGAGGCGTTTGATGGCAGTTGTGAATTATGTCTGTCTTTGGTGCGGAGAGGAGGGCGGAGCCAATGAAGCCAGCGACGTGGTGACAATAACAAACATGATCTGCAATTTTCGAGGGTGAGAAGCACAAGGGAAAGAGAGCGTGGCACGACGTGGCACGACGAGCGAAGTCGGGCGTTCTCGTCTCAAGTTCGCGGAAGCTAGGATGGGGCCAGTCAGCATTCCAAATCGGAAACGGTAGGTGGACATACGGTGATCGAGGGGTACGAGCTCAACAACGACGAAGTGGCAGTCAATAAACACGACGCGGTCTCTCTCAATAAAACCACAGTCGTTGAAGTTCCAACCAAGGGCGACGGTCTTCTCGTGAAAAGAGTGGAAGGGCTGTTGAACGCCGTCCGTGACATCGGCCAGGACGGATAGGTGATCTTCGGTGGGAACGAGGCCACGTATCTGTATACACGTGGACGTTAGTTATACGAGCAAGCGAAGAGTATGATTCGTGATACATATGCGGATAGAACCCTGGGGGAAAGATATTCTTTCCCCCAGTGCACAGGGAGGTCGCACTGAGAGACAACAACAAAAAAAAGGCTCACCATGTGAACGCCGTCCATGACATCGGCCAGGACGGATAGGTGATCTTCGGTGGGAACGAGGCCACGTATCTGTATACACGTGGACGTTAGTTATACGAGCAAGCGAAGAGTATGATTCGTGATACATATGCGGATAGAACCCTGCACACTGGGGGAAAGATATTCTTTCCCCCAGTGCACAGGGAGGTCGCACTGAGAGACAACAACAAAAAAAGACTCACCATGTGAACGCCGTCCATGACATCGGCCAGGACGGATAAGTGATCTTCGGTGGGAACGAGGCCACGTATCTGTATACACGTGGACGTTAGTTATACGAGCAAGCGAAGAGTATGATTCGTGATACATATGCGGATAGAACCCTGCACACTGGGGGAAAGATATTCTTTCCCCCAGTGCACAGGGAGGTCGCACTGAGAGACAACAACAAAAAAAGGCTCACCATGTGAACGCCGTCCATGACATCGGCCAGGACGGATAGGTGATCTTCGGTGGGAACGAGGCCACGTATCTGTATACACGTGGACGTTAGTTATACGAGCAAGCGAAGAGTATGATTCGTGGTAAGTTACATATGCGGATAGAACCCAGGTCGCACTGAGAGGCAACAAAAAGACTCACCATGTGATCGCCGTCTAACTCCTTGATGAAGCTGCGGCTGGCTGGATAACTTCCAGCGCGTCGCCGGTGGTCTGCTCCGACCTGAAGTGGTTGTAAGAAGATGCGAATGGGTCTGTGAGTGGGAGGCTTTGGCAAGTTCCAATGGCGACGGCGAGGGAGATGAAGTGAGTCGTTACACTCGTTAGAGTGTCGAGTCGAAAGAAAAAGGCGGCTGTAGCCAGCCTCGGTGAGGTCAGCCGGAAGTAGCCGGCTCAATCAGAGTCGGCTAAAAATGTCAGCTTGGTCATATGCAGCTTGGCTGGCGCAGATTGCCGCCGGCTATGGCTTCGGCTTTAGCCGCAAATTAGCCGGAGCTGCCGAAACACTAGTCTGGTGGTGGCGGTAGGTAGGCTGGCCCATGTTGATCTGTCTCCTTATATGGGTGTAACAGATCAAGATGGAAGACGTTATGGATCCTCATGTGTTCAGGGAGGCAGAGTCGGTATGCGACCAAGCAGATCTTTTTATCGATGGTGAAGGGTCCGTAGCGTTTTGGTGCTAATTTCCGTGAGGGTGCCTTGAGGGTTAGGTTGCGACCGTCTAGCCATACCTTGTCACCTTCGTCATACTGCAGCCGTGGTTCGCGTGTTTTGTATTGACGTAAGAGAGCTTGCGCTGCGTGTAGACGGGCTTGCTGCAATTGGATGAGTCTTTCAGTTGCCGTTGGTGATTGATCTTCTCCTGCTGCTTCGACATGTATTTGGGGTTTCATGCCGAATAGGAGTTCATGTGGGGACTTCTTTGTTATGTCGTGAGGCCAGGAGTTGTGCGTGTATTCGGCGAGAGGGAGGTACTGTACCCAATCGTCCTGTCCTTGTTGACTGACCCAGTGGCGTAGGTATTGTTCTACCCAGACGTTCATCTGTTCCGTTTGTCCATCCGTCTGGGGGTGGAAGGCCGTGCTTAGGTTCTGTTGTATCCCGGTCTGTCTGCAGATTTTGGTCGCAAAGGCGCTTGTGAATCTGGGATCCCTGTCAGATATGATTCATTTGGGGGTACCGAACCATGGTAGTAGGTGTCTCAGATACAGGGTGGCCACACCTTCTCCTGTTATGGTCTTAGTGCACGGGATGAACTTTGTTGCCTTGCTGCAGCCTTGATCGACTATGGTGAGGATGGCGTCGTATTTTCCGCTTGGGGGGAGGTCCGTGATCAGATCCATACTGACATACTGAAAGGGGCCTTCTTCCACCGGGGTGTCTAGGTGTTGAAGTGGTGCTCGTGCCTTTCGTTGACTTTTGTTGGCCTGGCATTGGGGGCAGCCCTTGACATATTGTTCTGTGAAGGCCTTTAGTCCATCTCCTTCATAGGGGTCGCTGACTAGTGCCCATGTATTTGCAATGCCTGGGTGTCCAGCGATCGGTGTGTCATGTAACTCGGAGATTGCCTGTCGTCGTGCGCCTTCATCTGACGAGAGGTGAATTTTGTTGGCAAAAAGGTGATCGGGTAGGATGGTGACATTCTCGTTGATGTCATTCACCCCCTCCTTAAGGTCCGGGCGGCGAGAGAGGAGATCCGCGACCGTGTTCAGGTTCCCGGGGACGTGATGAAGCATATAGTCGAATTTGGCAAGGGTTTCCATCCAGCGCGCTTGTCTCCCTGAAATCTTATGGGGGGCGCGGAAGTAGGCGAGGTTATTGTGATCGGTGAGGACCGTGACGGGTGTTTCGCGCCCAGGAGGCGGTGACGCCAGTGGCAGAAGGACTTCACGATGGCGAGGAGTTCACGGTCGTAGATATTGTAATTGACTTCAGCCGGTAGGAGAGAGGAGGAGAAGAAGGCGACGGGATGCTGATGACCGTCCGCCTGGGGTTGTGTCAGAGTGGTGCCGAGCGCGAAAGCGGAGGCGTCCGTTTGCAAGGTAAATGGCGCGTTGTAGTCAATCAGAGAGAGGACCAGGCATGAAGCAAAGCAGGTTTTCAGGGCCTGGAAGGCGGTGTCGGTGTCGGCGTTGATAGACCAGTGGAAGACGCCTTTCTTTGTGAGGTCGTGCAGTGGCCTAGCAATCTTTGCGTAATTTGCGATGAAAGGTTTGTAGAAGTTACCGAAGCCTAAGAAGGAGCGAACTTCCTTTACCGTGGTGGGTATCGGCCAGTCCTGAATCCCTTGGAGCTTGACGGAGTCCATTTCGACGCCTTCTCGTCCAATGATCACTCCAAGGTATTCAACCGAGGTCCACGCAAAGCGACATTTTTCAGGTTTGAGGAACAGATCATTGTCCTGCAGGCATTGTAGTACGATAGCTACCTGTGCCAGGTGTTCTTCTCGGGTGCCGTTGGTGGCCACTAGGATCTCGTCCATGTAAACGCGAAGCCATCCTTGGGCGATCTCCTTGCAGAAAATGTTGTCCATCATCATTTGGAACGTTGCGGGGGAATTAGTGAGACCGAAGAACATGACAAGTGGTTCGAACAGTCCTTTGCTGGTCTTGAACGCGGCCTTCCATTGGTCACCATCTTTTACCAGGATATTGTTATATCCCCACCGTATGTCCATGGTTGTGTACCAGTTGTGGCCTGGGGCGTTGACTACGAGGTCAGCCCCAGTGGGAATCCCGATGTACTGAGTTGAATGGCGTTGAATGAAAATGGCTGGGATTGAAATCGCCGTGTGGAAAATGGATTGTGTTGATTCCGTTGGAATCATATTGCGTACAGATTTAGATTATTCAATATTATTCAATGCGAATGAATAATCTTGATTTCGGCTGCATCCACAGATGCCTTCGCTTGTTGCGCGCCGCCCTCGTTGTTGTGAAGCATTGCACACGTGAATATGTGAATGCCATATTCGATCTCTGTGAGCTGCAACACAACAACACGACAGCATCATACATCCGACTACATCCTAAATGAGCTCACCGCCGTATATTATAAAGACGGACTGTCACGGTATCCCTTTATCTTTATCATTATATCCTTATGCTACCCCCGAGATCCCACCTTCACTCACTAAGTTTCTCCTGTCGTCGTCTCATAGTCAGAGGTCAGTTCGGGCGACGTGTCCCAGGGATGGGTCGACTGCACGCAGGGACCATGACTAGTGGGGAGCGCACTCGATTAAACTCGGATCGTGGTGGAGCAGCCTCATCGTGAAGGGCCGCCATCTGGGTTATCGTCGTTGGGGTTGTCGTTGTCAGCGCTCCTATCTTTGGGGTTGCTATCGTCGGCGTTGTTGTAGTCGTTGGCGTTGGCATTGTAGTTGCGTTGGTCGCTTCACCGTTGTCACCATCCTCGTCATCATTATCCTCGTCGGCGTTGTCATCTTCGTTGTCGGGGCCATCGTCATCGTCGTGGCCGCCTTGCCATCGTCGTGGTCACGTCGTCGAGGATGTCGTCCCCGTTGTTGTTGCATTGCCTTCATCACTGCCGTGTCATGGTAGCAGCCGCCTTCATCGCTTTGTCGTGGGTTCTTCTCATTGCCATCGTTGCCTCACCGTGACCGTGACCCCGGTTGTTGTTGTGGTCACCACGTCGCGATTCGCACGGGCTTCATCTTGCGTTAGCGGAGTGCCCCAGTGGTGGTGGCGGCGTGGTGGTGGTGGTGGCGATCGTGGTCATGCGCGGCGGGTCGTGGAGGTGGTAAATGTGTCGGAGTTAGGGTCATACACGGCGTCGTGGAAGTAGTGAATTGAGGACCGGCGCGGCAAGCACTGGAGGAGTACCCGGGCGGTGGCAGTACTGTCGAGACCGCACGTAGAGTACCTCTGAACGGCGGCATCAGAGCCGTCACTGTCGGGATTGCGCACGACCGCCAGTGAGTCACCCTCGCGGTAGCCTCAGTCAAATGTAGTGAGATTGTCCGCTGCGGCATCATTGCACAACAGCGGGAAGACTGCGAGCACGACGGCACCAAAGAAGGCGCCTGGCGTAGCTAGTCGGCTTCGGCGCCGCGTGCAGGTGTAGTGTTGACGAGGAACGATACTGGTGACTTGACAAAAAAAAAACCAAGTCGCGTTCATTGCTCTGATCATGGGAAGAGTTTCTTCCGTGGGAAGCTTTTCCCGTCCCCGTCCCCATCTGCGTCATATCAGTTCCTCTGTCCCCCTGGCCTCATCAAACACCTGTTCATACCGACCCGAGGTAACCAGGATGCCACTGCTACTGACCTGCAAGCCCAGGGAGAAAAAATAAGATGAGTTTTTGTTTATATACTGACCATGATTGTAGGCCCTTCTATTACACAGCCGCCGTTGGACCCCACAACTGCAGCCATCCGCCAACAGCACACCCTTGGATGCTACCGCCCGCAGTCCCTCACAACACCTTTATGATCACCCTTTTCCCCTGCAACCTGCAAACAACACCAGTATGTCTCGTAACTAGGCCGTGTATTCCCAAGATCCAGGCAATACAACCGATGGCCCATATGCCATCTCGAGTAAGCACATGTCCCATTGCCCCTTCATTTTTCCGAGCTAACACTGAGCACCACCATTTTCGAGGGGTAATAATATTTCATTCATCAAGCCACACACGAAGAAGTCTTCGCCACCCAAAATCCTAGTTATATGCGCATATACTTCAAAAAACTCGGGCTTTCTGCATGCTTTGAGACGCTTGCCAGTGAGTACATCTTTGTTCATTTATCAAGCGACTGACACTATGTCACTCCTTTACAGGAGGGTATTCTAATAGGTAGGTGCGTCGTCTAGGGCCCAGCTCCATCCATTGCGACTACCAATACGACGAACCCCCATTCAAGCTTGTGAAGGTAAGCTGTCTTACTTCACATCAGCCACTGATAACATGATAACACCCCCATAGGACTTGGCCCCCAACACGATTCCGCCAACACGGCCGACGCACCGACGACATCGACGGACACAGCGACAAGCACCTCAATTCCTGGAGCAGCGTCGACTGGCGGTGCCTCGGAGGCGACCACTTCAAAGCCGGTTAACAAGAGAGCCCCGAAGACCAAAACGAAGAAAGTGGGCATCATGCGCCCTGGAACGAGCACAACTGTGAGGTACGTCTCGGTCCTCACTTCGACCGCTTGTCCCGACACAATCCCTTACAGGAACCTTTTTGCAATCGACTTCCTCAAAGACCATCAAGTGACGTGTGAGGAACATGTGTGAAAGTATGGAACAACTTGGATGAAGATACATGGTGAGTCATCCGGTCCTCGTTTGATAGTATGATTTAATGCTTAATCATAACCCTGGCGCAAACACGAAACTTGGAAGAAGGCCATGACTGCAATGACGACGGTGGCAGGGCGACTACCACGACTGCGACGACGACGACGACATTGGCAGCCACCTGCGTCACGGTGTTGTCCCCACTGATGTCAGCGGGGTCGTGGTCTTTGGTGGTGGGTTGGTGCATCCATTGTAGTTGATAGAATGTACTTTCTTGTCGTGTAATGCAGTAGAATGGATTGAATTCAATGTAATTCAATGCTCCGCGTTTCTGTGTGTGGTTCGACAATAATTCAATAAGAATCATCGGATATCATTAAAATTCGACATAAAATCAATTGGACACAATGAAGATCAATATTATTCAACACACAATTGAATCCAAATGGATATAATCCAAAATTTCGGATTTGATTGAATAAATTCAATCGAATTCAATCGCACCCATTTTCATTAATCGGGATTCCCACTGGGGGTCAGCAATGAGCGGTAAGGGGTATTTGTTCTTCCTGGTCCAAGTGTTCAGGCGCCGGTAATCCTGTACTGGTCGGAGTTTCCCATCCTTTTTTTTGACAAAGAAGAATGGGGCGGCATATGGGGAGCTGGAGGGGCGAATGTAGCCTTTCTGAAGATGCTCTGCGAGGAACTTGTCTTGTGCTTCTCGTTCAGCCATAGTGAGTGGGTAGATTTTATAGTCAAGCACGGTGGGTGCGTCGGGTAAGAGGTCGATGGCGTGATCCCAGTGTTTCGATTCCGGGAAGCGTTGTGATTCAGCTTCGCTGAATACTTTCTCGAAGTGATGGAGTTCCAGAGGAACAAGTTCTGTCCATGGACGCGTCGTGCTGTTGTGAGTGGCCTCCGCGAGTTGTTGTGCGTGTGTCACTTTACAAATTTTCATGATGAGTTCATCACCTTCCTCGAGCTAAGAACCGCGCCAGCCAACCATCAGGGTTTGCGATCAATACTGGGTTATTGGCGGGGTTTTCCCAGTCGAGTGCTTCCTTGTTCGAGGCCATCCATCAGGAAAACCCATGTTTTACTTGTTTGCACTTTCTGTTCTTTTCTCCCTTCTAGCAAGGGAGAAAAGGACCCTCTCAGAAAAGCACCCACTACTTGCAAAAAGAAATCCCCTCTTCTTTTTTATACTTTTTAGGCATATTTCTGGGGAAAATTCCGATTTTGGTCCGATTTTTTGATTTTTTGGTCCGATTTATTACCATATATGGAAATTCCGGGACCAAAAAATAAGGTTTGGTCCGATATTTCCTTTTTTGGTCATTTTATTTTGTCCATTTTTGGTCATTTGGTACTCTACTTATCCTGTACTTTTTTTGGCAGTTCAGCAAGTAAAAAAAAAAGAAAGAGGGATTTCTTTTTCTTACTTTTTCAACTTGTTTTCTGAAAAGAATGGAAAAGAATGGGAAAGTATGAATAAGTAAAAACACGGTTTTCCTGATGAGCCTCCAAGGGAATCCAAGGATGATCGAATCGCTGCCGAGGTTGGCGATGTAGAAACGATGGAGATCCCCCTCGATGTTTGGGACGTGTCTGTCATATGCCCGATGCATGGGTCTGAGGCGGAGGTCAACGTACTTGGTGATTTGTCCACTTTTGTTGATTGTTCCATCGACGTTTCAGATGGTTCGTGGTTTTGCGAGTAGTGAGGGTTGTAAATTAAGAAAGGTTGCGATTTCTTCTGTTATGAAATTATGAGTTGCCCCAGTATCGACCAGAGCGTTGATTCGTGGGCCTTCTTCACTTTGCAGAAATTGTACTTCGATTCTGAGGGCGTTTATTCTAGGTACAAAGACACTGCTAGGAATGAGAGCTCAGATCCAGGCCGATGGGCCCGAGCTTACTGAAAATCCGCGCTGCGAGAAACTAATTCTTTAGCCAACAAGTCCTGCTGAGCCGGAGTCATATGCATTGAAATTTCTGCCATCTTGCGAATGAAGTCGTTGTCAATTACGGCGGCGTTCGTCTGAGGAGTCAGGGTCGTAGATGTGACGGTGATACGAGGGGTTGAATCGGTGGTGACTGTAGCGGTAGCGATGCGTGGCTTCCGGTCGGGGCAGTTGCGACTGAGGTGACCTTGCTTTCCACAGTTGAAGCAGCGTCCCTCAGAGCGGTACTTCAGTTTCTCGTCTTCAGTCACAGCCTTGCGAATGGTATCTACATCCATCGCGTCGGAATCACAGCGGGCGGAACGTTGCCCTCCATTGTTGTTCCATCGGCGAGTGAACGGACTTTGGCCAGGACGGCGCGTCGGCTGGAATGGGCTGTACTCTTTGAGGGCTTGCACTTTGAGCCAGCTGCGGTGGTTTGTCTGGGCGCTCGCGACCCATTGTCGGAAGTTTTCAGGGTTGTCTTGAAAGATACAGGTGTGGGCGAGAGTGCCCTGCAGTCCTTGAGCGAACTGGCGGAGGGTGCTTGGTTCGTTGACGTCCATTCCGGCACGGTTGACAAGGTCCTGGAACTCGCCGATGTATTCGTCGAGTCTTCCCTCCTTCATGCGTAGTTTCAAGAGTTCTTGATGGGCTTTGTCCGAGTCGGCAAAGTCGGTGAATGCATCACGGAATTCGCGTTCGGTGACTTGCCAAACATCGTATCCGAATGGCGGGAGTTCTGTGCCGTCGCGTACTTTCTTGAGCCATTCGGAGGCTCGCTTGGCCCATGCTTCGGCTCTTCCTTTGCAGAGGTTGAGGAATAGTGTGGTTCTTCTTAAGGGATCCTTGATCATCCCGGTGTCATGGTTCATGAAACAATAGCGGTCAAAGGCGATAAGGAATTTCTTGGTTCTGGCATGATCGCCGGTGAAGGCGTCGGGGAGCGATCCTTCAAGTCAATCGCCTTTGACGGATTTAAGTATTGCGTGGAATCGCTGGTTGTCGCGATCCGCGGTGGTGCCGTCTTCTGCGTCGGAATCGGGATCATTGTCTCCTCCTCCAGGTGCAACAGTAACGTTGCGGGCTGGGGGCGTTTTGTCGCCTTCGCCGTCGTCCTTGTCTTTGCCTTTGCTTTTGGATCCTTCGCCGAAGTTGGAACCGAGTCCG